>LLCD01000703.1:0-15499 GCA_001414355.1 Hymenoscyphus salicellus
AGCCAAGAGAGCGTAGCAGAAAGAAAACAACTGGCCGAGTTGTAGTGTAGTAGGAACTAAGTTACAACTTGTTATGAATTCTGACACCCACTGGTAATCAATTAAAAGGATTGTCTGGCATGTACACGGATTTAAGTTCATTCTAGCACACCCTTCAACCAACAAAGTCGACAGTAACTTACCATCTAGTCTATGCTTTCAAAATATTCGCAGTAACTTCTTAAAACGTACACAACGTCCCTTCTCATACGGTATTTCGATTTCAATTTCGCGGATGAGAATTTTACTTCGAAGAATCGAAATTTGAAAAGGGTCTCTGTTCCCGGACAGACCGTTGCGAAGTAAGTATCAATTGAAAGAATATATATAATCATTTTATATCAATTTCAGCTGCAACCAAATCACGGAGGGCGAATCCAAGTGATGAAGCAAAGTAGAGGATAAGGAAGCGGTGGTTCATTTTACTGTGCCGTATTCGCGCCCCTGTTTGAGAAGCTATTTGAGCATATCACTGGGAATGATCGCCATGACATGTACAGAGAAAAAACTAATATTGCCCCGCATGAAATTTGTTGGTCAAACTGGAAAACAGAACCTGGCGTGGTGTTTTATCTCAAATCCCCGCAATACTGTAAGCTCGCTAACCCTTTACTCGTCTTGGAACTCGAGCACGTCAACTTTCAACAGCGCATTGCACCAATTAGAACCAATTACTGTGTTTCATACCTTCTAACTCAGACAATGAGCATCAGAAAAAGGCCAGCTACCCTGTCCTGATCACATTCTTTCCACGTTCTAAAAGAAGTAAGTTCAACCCTTCTTTACGCTAGTTGACCGAGTGGGATTGCAAAAGCAAAGCAATACTGCAACACGACATACCAATACCAACATTGAGTGGAATATAAGCACGTAAATTTCTGACAACATCTCCCACCCAACAATTGTTGGTTACATGGTAGAATGGTTGGTTCCAAAATGAATATCTATATTGCATCACATCATTCCCCTATTTCTAGTCCATCAGCGAGAATGCATCTTCAGTTTATCCTTATATTTCCCTCTTGATTTTCTATGGTTTTTCAACCCATTATACTGCCCACCATGGCATCACCTACCACTCAAATTCCTGGAATTCCTGTGCCGAACGCGCCCGCTGTTCGATCTGTCTTTCAATTCCCTTCCAGGACTGCAACTGAAAATATCCATACGCGTGCAAACGGCCACTTACTCCTGAGCACTCTAAACTCAGGCGATTTCTACACCCTCAATCCCCACGCGCTATTACCAAACGCGAAAGTCGTAATTACCCTGCCCAACGTGACTGGCTTAACGGGAATCGCAACCATCGACAAAGAAGCCAGCATATTCGCCGTTTGTGGTGGCGAACACATCACCTTTGGATTCCTCAATATGGCACTGTTTGTCGTGCAAATTGATGCGGAAGACCAAGGCGTCATCCTCGATCGGATTCCAGTCAACGCAACGCTCAATGGCATGGCCTCGCTTCCCACAAAGCCTCACATTATCTTGGTGAGGGATTATACTGGAGGATCTGCCGGCGTAGTTCGAGTTAATACTCGCACGCGCAAAGTCGATATTGCAATTGATGACCCTGCTCTCAGTACTGGCATTAATGGCCTTCCCATCGGAACCAACGGGTTGAAAATTCAAGGTTGTTACTTGTACTACACCAACTCTGGTCAGGGTACTTTTGGGAGATTTCCGATAGATGAGCATGGGAATAAGACGGGGGATGCTGAGATTTTGGCAACGATACCGCTCCCATGTCCCCGTGTTTGCCCAAGCCCGTTCACTACAACTTGTAGTAGGTGCAGGCTCCCCGAAACCCACAAAACCCCATGGGACTGAGATTTGTGCCCTCGTGCGTTTCTTCATCTAGTTTTTGACAAGTGGGCCTGCCAACTCGAGAACTCAACTTTTATCATCGAATCACGGGGTCATTCAGAGAGCAAACGCTTGAAAGCGCACAGTCTCCGCTAATTAAGCGATATGAACCTCTGACTCTGGTGGGTTCTTCTCCACTTTATATTCACTAAGCAAACACAGGTTGGCTTTGCACGGGCTTGATTGCTGATTCTTGTTGATCCAAGGGAACTGGAAAGCTGAAAGCATGTTCTTTTTTGGGTTGTGTATAGTACCAATTTCGCCTTGAGTTATTGCGTTTACATTTGTAAACGATCTAATCTGGAAGGAAACGAAGTGATACTTCAATGCCTCCGTTTCAATTTGCAGTAGGGAGAAGTTAGGATAAAATTACATGAGAGAAGACGAGAATAGCATGTTCATAGTTTCTATTTGTAGCATAGATAATTTCGACATCTGAGCCCTTCTGGAAAATTCACTCGCTTGCCGTCGAGACATAATTTACATCTGCTTTCTTATGAGCTTCAACTTCATTTCGTTGTTAGACCAGCTGAACGTAAAGTGCTCCTGTTATTCCTGAACGACGGAAAGTTCGGTATTTGCACCATTCACTAAGTATATGTTGAAGTGAGAATTTTCATGACCTTGTATTCTTGTGATATGACCATAATTTTTATGTGTCTTGAAGAGTGAGGAAAGAGGTTCGTTCACAGGTGAATTCCACTCTCACCCACACAGCTCCTTGATAAAAATATCGGCAGCCTTCTCCCCAATCGCAAATGCTGTATCAGCAGTGTTAGCTGCAACATTGCCTGGTGGAATACTCAAATCGGCAATTTTCAATCCCTCAACCCCATACACACTCAAATTCGCATCCACGACACCACTTTCCTCAAACGGAGCCATTTTGCAAGTTCCAAGAGAGTGCCAAGTAGTATTGACATTCTGAATTAACCACTTTCTGAGAATTTCATCGTCCTCTGCCCTGTACTTGATATTTTGCACATCTGTGAGAGGCTTGTCGATTGTGGTACATGCAGCATCTGAATTGGCGGGGAATGGAGGGTGTGCGAGGGCTAGTTCACCTCGATAGGTAGCCATACGACGCATGATTTCTCGTTGTTTCTTGTAAGCCCACATGTGCTTTGTGATATCGATTGGATCAAGGAAGAAGCCGGTTTGAAAATCAACGGGGTCATTTGGATTGCTTCCTGTGATGTGTATATGGCCACGAGAATAGGGGTATACGGAAAAAGCTGTTACGGAGAGATATTGACCAACTGGGATGCCGGTTGGATCACCTGGGAAGCTGGTTCTGGTTAGGATCATTCTGCACATATGAAGCTCGTGGAAGAAAATATTCATACCCGCTTATCAGGGCCATCAAGACGAGTGGTTTGTTCAAATTGTTCTTGAAATCCCGCTCCCAAGCTGCTTGAAATTCTGGGCCAAGAGCAGACACCTCAGCGTGAGTAGGTCGAAGTTTAGCAGTGATATCTTGAGCATTCCAACCCAGGATACTTGCATTAGTGGCGATGAGCTCACCCAAGTCAAGACGGCCACCAACGGCAGCATCTGCTGTCTCGCTGGGTTCCAAACTAGTTTGGTACGGGTAAGCGAGTAGATGATGATCTTGATACTCCCGACCAACTCCAGGAATGGAGGCAACAACGGGAATTGATGCGCGCTTCAATATTTCAGGATCACCCAAACCAGATCTCTCAAGTATAAGTGGCGTTCCCAATGCACCCGCAGAAACGATAACCATCTTTCTTGCTTTGATAGATCCTTTTGTCGTACTAGTTTGGAAAGTTGGATTGGGCTGGTACTCGATTCCAGATGCTCTCTTGCCTTCGAATAAAACTCGCAGAACTTGGGATTCTACAAGAACATTGAGGTTTGGGTGGTTCCCATCTTGGAGTCTGGGGTGAAGATACTTATGAGCTGTATCTTGGCGTTTCCCGTCTGGACCGATGAATCGTTGTGCTCGTTGGACACCATTATTTGAATCGAGATCTTGTAAATCCACAATTTCAGGATAGCCAACACTATTTGCGGCCTGAATGAAGTCGTCCTCTGACCGGTTTGCGCGGAAAGTACCCCCAGAAATATGGGTTGGGCCATCCGAGCCGTGAGTATCCTTAGAACCAGGCCCATGGTAGGTTTCAAGCTGGAAAATCCAATCAGCAAACAAGAAGTAAGAAATAGTCAACAGCTACTGCACCTTTTTCAGATACGGAATCATATCGTCAGCAGACCAACCTGATGTTTTCCAACCGTCCCAGTCCGATCTTTGAGCCCGGCTATACATCATGAGACTGCAACAAATTAGCTTACGATTTTCTTAGGAGCCGGAAGCAGTGAGTAATAATAATGGTTCGCTTCTAGTCATGATGAATGATTATAAAATGGAACAAAAGGAAAAGTTGCATACTTGATAGACGAGCCACCCCCAAGAACACCACCGGAAGGAACAACAAGTTGTCGGTCGCCCAATTGCGATTCCGTGGAGCCTTGATAGAACAAGGTTGCCTTGCTCGTGGGCGCCAGATTTCCCAGAAAGAGTAACGGGTGGATGATACCGGGGTCGTTAAAATTGCTGGCACCGCCCTCCACAATCAATATCGACAGGTTTGGGTCCGCATCGCTGAGTCTGGAAGCGATAATGCAGGCAGCGGTTCCACCTATATGAATTAGACATTGTTCTTATGTAAACGGAAGGGGAAAGAGGGGATCGTGGAATTTCATTTACCCCCAGCAATAATCACGTCGACCTCGGAGAGGTGGGAGGGGAGCTGATTGTAGATTCCCATTTTCAGTATGAGCTTGCTGAAGTTAGATAGAAAGTTTGTAAAGATGAGTGAAGTTCAGTGTGTATTGTGTATGGTGTAGCTTACTAGAAAGTGTAGGAGTGCTTATCAAGTCCAGTAACACAACAGCAATAGGAAGGCGAAGCGGGGTTGAAAGCATGTAGAATCACACAAGAACCAGAACCTTATTTAAGAAGAGAACAGGCCAGAAGACATGCACTGGAATCGGATGACATAAGAAGTTGCAGGCTCTTGGCTGCCATCTTTGCAGGTGGTTGTTGGTTTGTACGTACACTAGTACAAAAACACTCTTCCGAGCGATCAAATCCTAGTCCCAAAATGATTTCACTGGGTTGTTTGACTTGTCCGGCTAATTTTCTTTTTGACCTCTCTCGGCGGTCAAAGCAATGATTGTTTTGTTTTGCTGAGTATCGACTTGTGATTCTTGTTTTATACAGTCTCTGCACTTACGTTTAGGCACTGTTTTACGTTTCTCCACTCGATCCCCGTAACATATCCCTTTCGCAAGTGGAGTGAATGCGCTCTTTCAACCCAATGCAGGCCCATTTCCTCCTTCCATGGTAACCCAGCCTGCGCAAAGAGGTTCCTTGCTACCGTCAGGCCTTACTCAAGTATAGTCCTTTTATTGGAGAAATCTAGAACCTTGTCCCCAACATACTTGTGATGGCTTTCTGTTTCAAACCGGTAATTTGTGACAACAACTCCAAACTCTGTACAATTGTCCGCGAGTGATGCCCGGGCTGTTCTCCAAGCTCTGAAGTCGACATGCTTTTCATTGCGCAACCAAAATATCGCAGCATCGAATCCGTTTTGGAGAAATGGGGGAGGATAATGTAGAGCCACTAACAATTAACAGCAGGTACAGGATAGGGAAACTTACTGTCTTGTGGGGTAGTGTGTCCCCATATTTCGGGGCCATGTATTTGTAGTCATCCTCTCAAAATTCCGTTTGTCGGTTTCGGGAAAATTAATGTAGTGTTTAGCTAAATAGGGTCAAACGATCGGGGTATCTATGAAAAACTTCCGTTCAAGGAAGAACCAAAAGCGGCGAGGGTTTCTGCAGACAACATCTGCCCACCTCTGAAGTTTGATTTCAATCATTGACTGAACGCTAATCATGAATAAATAATAACAACCATCTCGAGTCCCTTTGGAACGGAGCTTGGGGCGGAAAGGAAGAAATGATAGCAAGTGCTTTATATGTGAATTTATTGACCATTCGAGAAACTCGTATCCCGTGTTGTACTCTACATTCCCGAATAAAAAGTCCCAGAAGAGTCAATTACCACGCTCCATCTATGCCCCTCTCCGGCTCACTTGGCCATTTGAAATCAAGTTCCACGTTGTCAACTCCAGGATCTCCTCGGATCGCTGCCAACACCTTTTCGTCTACTTTCGTGGCATGGTATGTAACGCAATCTTTTTTGAAGTGGAACATGTAGCTGATATGTGACCCACTTTTAATGGTGTAACTCGGGAGGAGTCTGCTTGGCCTCAAATGTCTATATATATAGCCCTCCCCTCCTATTTTGGAGGAGTACCGAATTCAGATGTTCAGCCAAAAACCTGTATATTTCAACAGTAAGGTTGACCTTTGCTTCCATGACCGCGTTGATGTGCTCTTCAAGTGAGTGGCCTGGAAAAAGATGAACAGCGTAGGAGCCCCCGACTATTCTCTCATCGCCCGACAGAATGTGAGAGGGGGCGAAAGGCGCTTCGTACGTTATTGTCAGTGGTTCTTGATATTCCATGAAACCACACATGAAATCGGGTTCCACGCCTTCAATTCCAGGGTCCCCTCGAATCGCGGCCAACATGTTTTCCTCAACGCCGTGGGCGTAGTATGTAACTTGGTCCTCGGGAAATGTGTATATATAAGTGATGTAAGGGGCGATATTTAGCTTGTTTTGAGCAACCACTTTGATGTGCTCCTGGAGCGAGTGGCCAGGGAAAAGAAAAACAACATATGTGCCTGGAACGATCCTAGAATCGCTTAGGTCGACGCCAGAGGGAATGAGGGGCGCTTGGTATAGTAACGAATCCAAATGTAACAAGTGTTGATTGGAGATGACCTTAGATAAGTTTTCGAGTGTCTGGGACAAGGAAGAGAGCAAATAACGACGTATTGAAGTATTTCCACAACATTGCGGCGCGCTAGAGTGCAAAATTGTGTTGAATATCCAGATTCAACATTCTTTCCAACACTAATTTCAACCCCGTTTAGGTTCGAAGTTCGATGTTAGTTCGATGTTGGTTTGGTGGTTGGTGCCTAGCCGAGCACCATTGGTACAACCCTGGAGGCACATAAAACACATCAAAACTTGTTTGGCTTGGTTTGTGAGACGGGTGGGAGAGGGGGTGTGGATTTTCTGCTATGGTTATGTACTTTCCTAAACTTTCATTCCGACGTGTCTTTTTGAGGGCGTAATTCAGGCGAAAAGGCAAGTTTAATCAACTTCATCAAATCACCTTGCAGCTCAGAAAAGATAATACCAATTATTGACTATTGTTCTTTTGAAGTATTCATTCTCATCTGTATGAAGCTGCAGTACAATGATTCTCGCCGGTCAATTACATGCTTTGCTGCATAAATTATACACCCAGTCATGTAATCCAAGTATCAAAGAACCCTTTTTTCTTCGTACCTCCATACAAATAACTTCATCAGTACAGCAAAATGTTCTCCTAAGCACCGATGATCGCAAAGTCACCCTCCTTATATTCATACCAGTTGAAGCCGTCACCAAATTTTCTCCACATAGCTCTTCCGGCGTGAGTCATCGGGAAAGAAATATACCAACCGCTGTCGTCGGTCCAAATATCGTCGAAGTCATCCTTCCCCTCCGCCAAAAGTTTATCCCCCAGTTCCTATGCCGTTTGAGCACAAGTAATCGTAAAGAATCTCAGGTCAGCTCGGTTTCTGGATATCTCGATTTACCAGCTAGGAGATTGATCATTCTTGGGTCTCTTATGTGCAAGAGGGACTGCGCCTCCAAACTTTCGCTTACGGGATACCTGATACTTCTTTTTCAGTACTCATTCATGAAAATCTGCAATCGGATTTTGGAATTGAGTATTTACCTCTTAAATATTATCGGATGTTTGACTCGTCGCAGTTGCTGGTGGCGCCGCAGTTGTCTTTGTAGTTGCGTTGTTGTTGGAACGGGTGGGAGGTGCAAGCGCCTGTGAAATCTTTGGAACAGGAGTTGCAGTTGTAGCTGCCTAACTTTGGTGTTGATCTGCTTGATATGGACTGTTGTAGCTCGTGGAGGCTTGTTATGCTCCTTTTGCAAGTAGTAGCAATGTGCGAGTTGGGTTTGTGCTGGGAAGCCATTTGCTGCTGAAACCTCTGGCGCAGTAATTCCGGTGGCTTCAGTGTAATGTTCATCAGGTGGACCGTTTGCCGAATTACCCTCTGATGTTTCCAGATTTGTGGAAACACCTTCGGTGGAAGTATGGTCGACAGGGCCGCTGGTACCTCATCCTCCACAGGTCGCCAATCATACACCTCTGCACATTCCTCATATTTCTTGACAAAACTACGAGCCTTCGAGTGCATTTGCTTGTCGCTTGTATCGAAAGTCCGCTGAGCTTCAGTGAATAGGTTGTTGGCCCGGGTCACCCTCTCTCCCACATGTGTTCTGCATGTCGTCTTGTGCTCCTCCAGGTTCCCCAATCCAGGAAGGTGAGGGCTCTCTTTCAAATATTCTTCAACAAGCTCAGCAAAAAGATCATTTCGGACGTTCTGCATTGCAGCAAATCCCTGTCTTCCCATGCGCCGTTTCCCAATTGACCATCTCAAGAGCTCAATCCGTTGTCCAATTTCCTTCGCGAGAATTGCGTCGTGGAGATTCATGGCTTTGATAATGTCTTCAGAGCTTTTACCCTAGAGCGCAGTTCCCAACTTATCCCAAACAGTGGCATCTTTCATTCTCTCGAAGTCCGCTAGGTCCGCGGTGCAGAGCTTGTCTAACAACACGTGCCTGAGCTCATTCACACCACGGGGGATGTTTCGAGCGCCCAACAAGCACCCGAGCATCTCATTTGTCTGTTCTTCACAGCCTAGTTTGTACTTCATCTCATCTTTCGCATCTTGACGAAAAGCCATTTTCTATGACTTTGTGTCTATCGGTATTGAGTGAATAAACGCTTGAAAGCTCCCAGAATTTGGTGAGTGTTCTCGTGCAAAACTCGAATGGTGTAGAGTACGATGCTATCGAGAAGTTTAATATCTGCACAAAAAATCTTTGGACTGTCGTTGATACGAACCTGGATTGCGGGAGTTGGAGGGGTTGAGGAGGAAAGAGCCCAAAAGCGAGACTATGTGTAGGATATGTCTCGTGGATCACGTGTATTTATTTACTTACAAATTCACTAAAGGGGTTCATCTAAGAATGTCTGCACTCGTTTCACCTATCAAGCTGTGATATTGGGCAGAGTCCAAAGGCTAAGCGAGCCCACAAACCCGCCACTTACACCCCACACCCTAAGATCAAGAGAACCAGCCTCAATCCCGCCCGTCTTTGCAACCAAGATATCGCATTTTCCACAACCCCATAGTCCATATCTAAACCAGTATCCCGAAACTAAAAAGCATTCTTAACCCTCACTTAGACCAGGAACCACGAAGTTGTAAGAGCCTCAGCAGCAATAGTCAACGCTGCCGCCCTTATATTTCTTACAGCCGTAATGCATGACGTCCGTTGCGTAGCTGGCGATGTATTGCGTGTTGGGCGTGATTTGGTAATCGTTCTGCTCACAATATAATTAGCACTTTCCTCTGCCTATATCACCCGTCCCTATTCATCTCATTCACAGTCCTCGACCGCCAAATACATCTCCTCCCGTCTCAAACCTATCTTTTAACCCGTCCATTCTGTTCGATCGGCCAAAATTGAAGGGACAAGAAAACGGGACAACAAACACTGGATAATCTCGGAGTCAGTATAATCACTCAAAAGAATATCCTTACTCATTACACAAAATAATCTGCCCAAACCCATCAAAGATACACCGGATCCCGATGCAAGTATTAGATTGAATGGTGATAACTCCACCAGCATCATATAGAGCATCGATTCCTTTTTGGAATCTGGGGCGGTAGCCGCATTTCCAGCCGCGGTTTCCAATGTCGTCGTAGCAGTAGAGCTTATCCTGATTCGTGTGAGGATCTAAACTCCCCAGGGAAAGGAGAAAGGAAGGGAATGAGGTAATTGAAGGCGGAAGATACCTTGTTTGCCCAAACCTGATAAATTGTGCTAGTCACTGATTTCAGTTTTGGTTTTGTATTTGCCTAAATTGAATTGAGGAGGACTAACTAAAGTGATGAGGCTAATTAGTGCCAGAATCAAAGTGCTGAGTGGTATGAGTGCAACTCGGATTTGTATTGTTGTTGTATGTTATTATCAGCTTACCTCAAAGCAATTGCTGAAGCGACGAAGAAGGGGATGAGAGCACTTGAGGTTAAGTAAATAAGATGCAGTTTAATTACTTGCTCGCTTGTTCCTCGGGTTGTTGGTCAAGTGGTTTCATCAGTTGACATATTGGCTATTTTGTCTATTGGCTGCGAAGCCAAGGGATGAGTATTCGCTTATGGCTTTTTTACCATTGAAAAAAAGAGAAGAGGTAGGAAAGAATATCAGTTTGACTTGACTGATATCAAATTCTCAAACTGTCGGATAAGTGGTTTGTTTCCTTAAAGAGACGTAGATTTATCTCATATGAAGAAAGTCAAGGGTGAAAATTCGCTTAATTTTTTACTAAAAGCTATTAAGGAAGAGAAAAGAGGTACAATAACCTTCCAAGTCAAACCTGACATCTTTCAAAACTTCCAAAAGATGAATTCGCTGGCATCAAGTTCACATGTAAAAGGGAAAAGTGATTTGAACTATCAGCAGCTTCACTTGATATTTCTCTTGAATTCTATCAGAAAATAAAACATGGAACTTCACTAGAAAGTAAAATTGCTCAGCTTTAACATTTATAATATCCTGTCCCAATTTCTCTACCTCTCTAGACTATGTGTCATCTATTCTCTTGATCTTCTCTATACTCTGGATAAATAAGAAGCACTGTCCGGATTTGCAATATAGTTGAAGTATACTAACAAACCCCCGAGCAATCCGTAAACACCCTCCTGTTAGACCATCAACTAATAAATTCCCCAACTCTCAACTCCCAACTCCCAAGTATGTCTTCATATGCACCTCCCCATCTGCCCAACCCCATGGCCCCTTTTTCTATTCGCATCACCACCAATATACCCCTCTAGCCTATAAATCCTTTCTACATACCCCCCAATTGAAACTTCTCTGAATTCCAGAACCCCAAAAAACCAAAACCCAACTTTCTCTCCAACCACAAAACGCAAACACCCCCTCCACCTAACTTCCCGATCCCCTACAACTTCCCCCTCCCTCTCTCCTCCTCAAAAACCTCCTTTTTACTCCTAACCTCAACATCCCTCGGTCCCTCTTTCTTGAACCTCACAAGCACAACCCTCTCCCCATCCCCTCCCCTCCCCGTACTCTCCAACTCCGGCCCGGGGTTTTCTAAGCCTAGCACGCTTCTCCCATCTTTCGTCATTAGGAGGCCTTTTGGGGAGATGACTTTGTCTGCCCATTTGATTCCACTTCCGTCGTCGGTTTGAAGAAAGTTGAGGATTGCTGTGCGTTGGTTTTGAAGTTGTTCGATGGATAGGGATTCTGGGCTAGGCGATGGCACGGACGATGAAGAGGATAGGAAGGGTGCGAGGAGATACATTAAGTAGTATTGTGGCGGAAAGAGAATGATTTCGTTTTTGGAGGCGAGGTCTATCCAATGGGCGCAGGATTTGAATTCAGCGGTTGTGTGTTCTAACCCACCATCGTGAGTGGGTATGGGTGTTATTGCTGTTGTCGAGGAGGTAGATAAAGGAAGGAAATAAATGTACATTTGTGTTGTGAATCTTCGGGGTAAATTGGGTGGTGTGATCCAGCGGGTAAAGGGGATGAGATTTTCTGTAGTTTTGGTTAGTTCTTTCTCTTTCTCTCTCTCTCTCCCCCCCTCTCCCTCTCCCTCTCCCTATCCATTCCCCCTATCCCATTCCATCCAATCATCAAACGAGAGAACGTACCTAAATCAGCAACCCCACCCCTCCCCTCAACCCAGTCCTTAAACCCAAGTCTACCAGCATGTATCTCTTTCCTAGCTCTCTCCCTTTCCTCCACCCCTAAATCCAACATTTCTTCTTGCCCCTCATTACCCCCCTTCCTCGCAAGCAAAATCCCACACTCCTCAAAACATTCCCTCGCCCCAGCCATCCTATACGCCCTCCCATCTGTATGTCTCCCCTCCATTCCATTTTCGTGTTTGCTTTCCTCGCCTACTCCGGGGATATCTCCATCTTGTTCCGGGGAAAGGTTTCCACCCGGAAAGACGTGGGCAGAAGGGAAGGAGGAGGAGGTTTTCACGCGGTGGAGGAGGAGGATTTTGTTTTGGGGGGAGAGGAGGATTATACTGTTTTTTTTTTGTTAAAGTGTGTTATAGAGTGTGGTGAAGGGGGAAGGAGAGAGGGCATGGTGTACCTCGAGCTAGGTCTCGGTTCCGCAATTGCCTTCTTCTCTGCCTTTGAGGACATGTACTGTTTTTCCAGATCTGGTTTCGTCATCTCTTGTCTCTGTCCAATTCTTTCTCTCGGTCCTGTACACCAAGATCCAGCTCTACTTTCTCTCCCTGGCCCTCGACTCCTACTGCTACAAGTATCCCAGAAAGAATATTGCCGTCTCAGGATCCCTCTCAATTGCCCTTTTCTTGATCCGGAGGAAAATAAATACGTGGAATTTCTCAACAATTGCCTTGTAAAAAGATGACTGGCATTGTGTAAAGGCATTGAAGTGTAGTTGAACAATCATTTTGGATTGTTGTTGATGATGGATAGGGCGGGGAAGCTTAAGCCGAGAATCTGGGGAAGCCGAGGTTCGGAATGGTAACCCGAGCATGTGCAGGGGTGAGGTATGAAATGAAAATTGTTATGTTTCTGTGATTTTGACACTTCTTTGTTCTTTCGATGGACCAATAAATATATCTAGATGATAGTATATTAGAACTTATAAAACTTTGGAGTTTGATACGAGGTGTTAGTCTTGGGGTGAGAAATTGAAGAATTTAGTCTGGCTCAAATTTCGTTCCGGGCAGTTAAAAAGCAATTGTCTTTGGAGGTTGAACCCAGTTGTTGAAGTGTAACTGGAGCTTCTTAGTTTCTTTTTTACCTTAATATTTTGATTTGTTTGGAGCCTTTCGACAAAGTAGTTTCCGGTTTCAATTTCCAAGCTCTAGTTAAGATACCCTAAGACGAGAAAGAAGAGTTGAGATCGCCATACTTGTACTCCGGAAGCAAATGGCGGAGGCAAAAAATGAAGAGCAAGTTCACGGATTGAAGGCAAAAATGAAGTCTTTATTGCCTCTGATCCATATTATTGAAGATGCGATTGCTTCAGGCAGCCACGTAAATTGTATACGATCCCATATTATTCCCTTCCCTGCCACTTGCAGTGACATGCAAGGCAGTTTCCATGATTCCTTTTGGATATTCCCTTCTACCTAAACGCCATCCGATACGCCATTTCAATATGCCCCTCCATCGATTTCCTTCCATCCCTCAAGCCCTATTCCTCCTCCGGATAAAGCTCCTCCAAATTACAGAACTCAACATTAAACGGCGGCTCCGGATCCTCTTCACCCTCAGGCACAAAAGCAAAAGCAATCATACTCCCATCCTTAATGCCCAGCCCCTTCAAATTCTCCTTCAAATTGCTGGTATCCAATTCAGTCCATCCCTTCGAAGTATCAAAGACATCATTAGGGACACCCAACACAATATCTCCCGCCGATTCTGGGAGTTTGACTTTGGTATTGGAATCGCTGACTGGGAGCCCCTCGGGAAAGCGCTCGCGGAGGGTGGTGAGCAGCTCGGTTTTGAGGGTTGTTAAAGGCGTGGTGGGTTCGGCGAAGAGGAGGATTGTGTGTTTGCCGTGCTTGAGACGGAGGGTGTATGATGTGTGTTGAATTGCGTCTTTGGTCTAAAGATAGAGAGTGAGCTTTTACGCGTCGTGCTGAGATTACAGAGGACATACCATAGTGACGGTTAGGGAGGGAGGAAGTGCGTGGCGTTTGTGAGAGGCGGGATCCCGCGTTTTGACGGAGATATTTTGCGGGGGACGCCTGGTCAGGTGATGTGATATACCTTGTAAATTGGTGTGTTGCAAAAGATCAGCCACCGGAGCCTTGCCTGCTCTAATTCCAACGTCAGATCATCAACGACGACATTCGACATGGCGAGCATCTCATCGCAGGGGCTGCAAGATGTCGACAAGGCAGAGGAGGAAGCAGCGAGGAAATTGAGGACAGAGAGGATGCAAGAGCTCAAAATGAATTCCCGCGTCGGCTTCCCCTTTGCCGTGCGCATCACCATGGCCTCGTCCATTTCCTTTCTGGCGGGCATGGTGTTGGGCATCCGTCACGGGAGTCAAATGGCAGGTTTTCGATTCCGAGCGGAGAATGCTCATCGCTTTCCCACCTCATCCACGGGGTGGTATCTCTACCACAAGAGCAAGAACTATCACATGGCCTTTGGCGGCGTCCAGGAGGGCCTGAAGATGGGCGCCAAAGTTAGTTTCTGGACTACGGGCTTTTTCGCCATCGAGAACATGTTTGACCAGTATCGCGGCAGCAAGGACTTTATCAACACGGTCGTTGCTAGTCTCTCCGTGGCCGGCACCTTTAGTCTCTGGAGTATGTTATCTATACTTTTTGCCTTTCTCTCCCCTCTGGCCTTTCTGGTTGTCTTTTACTGGTGTTCCCCCTGCACCTCGTTCCCTCCCACCTTTTGTTCACCTATAGCAGTGTTCATTTCCTACTGCATCATCGCTAATCAATTCTGGTAGACCGGTTCCCAATCACAATGGCTGCGAGGACGGCCAAGGTGGGATTGGTGTTTGGTTTGTCCTATGGTATTGCGCAAGACGCACTCGCTGCAGTCAAAGGTCGTAATCCGGCATATGTCGACTTTATCCTGAGGAGGGATCGCACCAGCAAAGACCAGTCAGGCCAGAGGGACCTTCAAAGCGGATCCATCTGATGCTCTATGCTGCCTTCCCCGACCACTTCCCCGACCACTTCCCCGCTGCAAGAGAGATGCGAGATGTATGAGGGGGAGGGATTAGAGTGATGACCGACCGACGTTGGCTGATCCGACGATGCTTTCCCTGCATCCGATTATTGGAGTAACACTACCAAACACTCATACCCGACCCTTTCTGTCCTCTTCTCGCTGGCATTCACTGGCATTCACTGGCATCCTGCCTCCAAGCGCCCCCCGCTGTGGCGATTGATAAAGGGTGTTGCTGGTGCCCTTTGCTGGCGCGACGGCTTTCCACGGCTCAGCTATCAAAGCTGCCCCACCATGGATGCGATACAGTATCAAGCTTCATAGAAAGTAGCACCTCACCATGTAAGAGAGCCGAACCACCACGCGCCGACGTCGCAGTGACTATCTTGTTGATCTCAATTCAAATATTAAATCATTCCACTGCACTGTCTCTCAGAACTGCCAATTACCTTTTCTTTGCTTGCCATTGTCTTTCCTGCTGCACCGTTTGATACCCTATCTTGCGCGCATTCATTCAATCCCCCATCATGGCGATAACGAAGACATACCGCATGTTGCAAAGCGGAAAGTCACTATCTCCCCTCTTGACCACCACACGCTCTATTTCCTCTCGAACTCTCCCTCGTCAATCTACCTA
>LLCD01000704.1:0-15484 GCA_001414355.1 Hymenoscyphus salicellus
GTCACTTGACTACTTCCTGGGGGTGTCGTAGAATTTAAAATTGCAGCATCGTTCTTTGGGAAGGAGGGCAGGTGGGCAGGAGAGAATTATTGACGGGAGGATTTACGGTGCTGAAGCGAGGTGGGTATGCAATGGTGCTGTGTTTTGCTGTGTTGTGTGCTCCTGTGCGGATTGTTCTAGGCTGTGTACGTTCGGGTAAGGTTTATGCTGCGCCGCTTGATGACTTTATTCTTGATACGTTGTAGAGACCGAGGGTGCGAGGTGCATGCTTACGAACGAACATCATAACGTTACCAGGACGAGGAAACCTTCTTTTTACAGATTGCACGGATCTGTTGGTACCTGAATTACATTACGGAAAATACCCGGCTATCTTAACTGAGCAGATGGCGAAAGTTAAGGGGGATATGGGGTTTGGAGCTGAGAGTACGGGGACCGAAGTTGCGGGGAGGTTTAGAGGGGTTATTTGGGGGAGAACTTGTGAGTATTATTGCTTCTTCTGTCTTAGACTTTGTTTCCCTTTCTGGTATTGTGTGACTGGTGGTGTTTGCTGTGCCTCTTTCTTTGGTTGTCATGTGGGTGGTTTTGGATGTTGGTCGTTGAACTTCGTTTCCGAGAGGGGAAGGATCCTTGTCAATATAAAATTGTCTTGGGTTGGTTCTTAAGGGGGGCGTTTGTAAAGAGCATTGCTCAAGCCTCTCTTCTGGGGTTTGAGCTGCCCCTATCATACAACCTTATATCGCGTTTTCTTAATTTCGGGTCTATGCAGTTGGTTCGTTGGAGAGAGTAATCTATATCACCTTGCAATTCTGTTTCTCGGCGTATGGAGACTGAATTGGTTACGGAGTGAGAGAAGTTTGGCGTATTTTGCGAGAGGACTTGATAGTTTCAGTTCGGGGGGAAGAAGCTTTCATTCTGTTGACATGAATTCATTTCTCTCTCAAACTTGCTCAACAAAAGTAACTTTTACCGTCTTTTGACTTCAAGTGAATGTCAAGTTTTCTATATGAAACTATAAGCGAAATATATTATTCACTTGGATGTTACTTGATTGTTGAAGATTCTTGCCCTACTACTTTGAAACTGCCGCTTTAACACGTTGGCCATCCAACCTTCGCTTCCCTTAGTTTCACAGTAACCTTCTAACTAATGCATTTTGGTAGTCCTCATCACCGGGGTTTCTCCACTCTCACTTGGTTCACAACTCGCCACAGTCCTAGCAGCACACTCACCAGGCCTTTTAATACTTGCTTCGCGTACACTTTCCAAAATTCAAGCTGTTGCCGCCACAATTTCAGCACTACATCCAAATGTAACGATTGCCTGTATCCAGGTTGACTTCTCTTCATTTCCCAGTATCCGTAAAGCAGTCACGGAAATCGAAAACGTGCTGAGAAAAGAAAATCATGGCATCGATGTTATATTCAACAATGCCGGGATCAACATTTCCGAGAGGCAGCTCTCTCCAGAAGGTGCAAACATGGAAATGCAGTTCGCAACAAACCATCTTGGTCCTTTCCTCTTCACTAATCTTTTACTTCCATGTCTTATGCCCGCTGCATTCTCGGGGTATCAAAGTAGGATTATCAACACCTCCTCTGAAGCTCATCGTCTCTCTCCAATTCGCTTTTCGGATTTGAACCAGGAATCTGGGAAAGTGGTTCCAGGGGATGAAGAGCCGAGAAAGGGATTGCCGGTTGGTGTACTGAGAGAGGATGGGAGGTATGAACCCATGATTGCTTATGGGATGAGTAAATGTGCAAATTTATTGATGGTTGTTGGGTTGAGGCACAAGTTGGATGGGAGGGGGTTTGGATTCTGGGGTGTCAATCCTGGTAGTGAGTTCACCAACCCTTCTTTGAGACCTTTCGGAATTTTTTCTAACAAGTTGCGCTATAGATATCATGACTGGTCTCCCTCGTGGTCTTGACGAGCAAGCTCTTGCAGGTTTGAATAAGATTACGGACTGGAAGACTCATGACCAAGGAGTCGCAACTTTGCTTGTTGCTGCTCTTGCTCCTTCACTGAAGCGTAAGTCACGAAGATTTTGCACTTGTAACCATGCTAAATGAACGTTGTAGATGATATGGGTATATACCTCGATGATTGCAAGATCAGAAATCCTTCTAGGTGGGCAGCTGATGAAAGAGCTGCCGAAAAGTTGTGGCGAGTAAGCGAAGATATTGTTGGCTTAAGGCAGGAGAGAGGTATTAGTAGAATGTGAATTTCAGTCAATTGAGTTGCGTTATGCATATAGCACAATGTGCAATTGGTGAGTGACGTCTAGGGGGGTTCGCATATTTTAGGAGGAAATCTAGTCACTTATGCCCTTACCATTTCTTATTCAAATCCAGCTGTTACAGCCCCTACTGTCTAGTCTCTTCGGTCAGTTTCCTGCGGTTCTCACTTTGATATTATCGGTCTCCTATTCCCAGAACAAAAACCCCACCAGCAACTTTCTCACTAGAAGAACCTCTCGACAGTAGCCTTTCTGTCAACGATAGAGAGCTTTCCAAGGAAGACGCGCTAAAATGCGGCCCTCCCAAGAAGCTGTCTTTCTATGCGTTTTTGAACGTTGCCCATAGATAAATAGTTGTAATTCCTTCTCCAATTATGAATTTACTTGAATGACAAGTAGAGAGCAGTCGATCAGTATAGAGAAATTGAATTATTGCCGAAATGAAATCTGCTGTCAAATACGTGCTGAGAAGGATCTCTTCTTGCAGCTTTGAAGACCAAGGAATATTCCTCAGTTTCTGGCATTTGGTGGGGTACTTCTTTGGCGGCAAGTGTTGATGATATTCAACTTGAAAACGATAGGGGGAAGGTTTCACTGTTCATGCTCTTTTCTTAGAGAGCATAAACACACTTAAATATTTTAGTTTCCCCTGAAAGTTCCGACTTTTACTTGATTGAGTTCACGCTAATTCAAGCTTCCTACCCTCACCCCGGGACATTCAATGATAACTATCCACAAATCGAAAATCGCTGTCGATGCCAGAGCTCACGAGTCACATGCCCCGAGTCCTAAGCAAACTGTTCATTCTCTTACATGCTGATACATGCAAGATAAAAAATGTGGATAGATACAAATTAGGTTTCGCTTTACTGGGATGTAACAACATGACTCATTGACCAAATCCGCACTTGCTCATTACCCAGGAAAGGACTCAAAGGAGCTCCAAAACAGCAACCATCAAGTCAACGGTCGGAATACCCAAGCCTGCGATGCCCCCTTTTGTACCAGCAGTACTACCAAAATAATCCCCTACTCGCCTCGGAGATGTTCATGAAGTAGTGTTCAGATTAAGCGGAAGCGTAGGTCCTAACTTCATCCAAACTCAAAATTGCCGTCGACATTAGATGTACTGTCGAACCTACAAGAATTCCATCTCTTGGCAAAAACGATGCTCCGAAATTAACGTCCAACGAGCATCAGGAGGTTGAATTCCGATGTTTACCTTCCGAGAGCAGAGACCTAACCCCAATTCTAGGGGAGGTGTGAAAGAGACATGATGCTCTCAACTGTGATAATGAACTTGAACCAACTCAATAAATGTCCATCGAGGAAAACCCTATATTCATGAAACTGTTGCTGTGATGTAGCTGCGTTTGGAATATCGTCGCGTTAGACTCATCCAACCGTACCAAATTTAGAAAAACACTTACCCTTGTTTAGTATACATCTAACACCACAGAATCTCCCAAGCTTCTTTGTCTTCTCGCTGTGGTTCCCTCTCTATGCTCCAGTCGGCGTAAAGTATCGAGAATCTGTTTGTGCATCTCGGTTTGGAAGAACATCAAACCCCTCCTTGGTTGATCAAGCTCTTTGTAAAGTTTTGACAATTTTTGTTGCTGTTGTCAAGTAGAAAATACATGAGTGATCCCTCCAACCAGCCAAACGAGCGGACGTCACTGATCCCAGCTCAGTTTAACCAATCCACCACCATACACCTCATCTTCCCCAATTCCAAACACAATATTAGTATTTTATTACATTGATCCTATACAACACAACAAAGTTTTTCTTTTCCTTTTATTCAAATCCTCTTACATAAACCCACCACCCTTCCCCTGCGAACTCCCATATCTCTCCTCTCCTATCCTCACAGACAAAGTCTTCGTAACTCCCCATCCCTGGCCTGGAACATAAGTATCGAGTTTCGGCACCGGTTCCAACGCATCCTCACTTCCACCCCCCGCACTTCCCGTCCTCCCCACCTCCTCGCTCACTCTCGAAGAAGTACTTCTGTTCGTCCACCTCATATTGTTGCCACTCTTGTTCTTCTTCAATCCCGCCTTTCCTCCCCCCTCTGGGGTTGCTACCACTGTAGTAGTCATGCCAAGATTTTTAGAGCCCTTGGGGATGTCGCTGCGAAGTTTGTATCCTAGTTCTACGTCGTCGTCCTTTCCGCTGCTGGTTAACCCGGTGGTTGAGCCGCTGTGGATGTGTTGGTGTTGGCGAGGGGTGCCTCCCCACTGCCCTGTTGTGCGTCCTAAGGTTCCAGCAGGGGTGGAACCACCGAGGAGGCGGGAACGAGAGAAGAAATCGTTGAAAAGGGGGCGGAGACATGCCATTGCGGAGGCAGTTAGACCCATGCCTGGTTCGACTGTAGACCAAATTGCCCTTGAGACGAGTTAGCATGTTGATACTTGGAGTGTGTAATACGTTGAGAATGTAGAGTTGGGTACTTACACATCAGTTGTTGCATAGAGAAAATCTTTGAGTCCTAGTTGTTGGATATATGGAAGACGAACGATTGTTGCAGTTGAGCCACTGTAGATACATGTTAGTTTCCAGTATGGCAGCGTAGGACTATATGCTTACACAGCGCCCAAACTTAAAATGACACCAATCATGATTTTGGTTCTGATGTTCATTTGAAGATCCCAAAGAAGGAAGACTGGAAGGATACCTAAAGTCCACTATGCCAAGTTAGCTTCTTTGTTCTCGATAATAGTCATTGGTCGAAGCTTGGGAGGACCAAGACCGGAAGTATATTCTTACATCTGATACCACAGACACGGCACCATGTGTATAAGTGGTGATGACAACCCAGCTGGAGTCAAGACATGTACCTTTGGCCCCGAGGTATTGTGTCCAGAAGTAAGGCGCCGGGTTACATTGGAAGACAAGTACGAAAAAGTAGAAGATGCTGTACAAAACAGTCATCACTGAAACTGCCCTTATTGCGAGGCGTTGAGGTCTGGCGACACAGATTCTCAGTAAGAAAATTCCGATGGAAACTTTAAGCAAAGCCGTGCAAGTGACATAGGCAAGTTCGCAACACCACCACCACTATGTTGGTATTAGAATGTGCCGTGCGAGAAAGGGGCAGTGTGCGACTTACCTTTACAGCTGTTGGGATGTTTGACGCAGGCAGGTCGACTAGATGTCGCCCTGTGCCTTTGCTGACCTAGGTTGCGTATCAGTACAATAGTTCACGACATTCTTCTGATGACTTACTCCTAATAATACAAATGTGCAATAAATGGTGAAGAAGATCTATGTTGGGTAAAAGTCAGTTTTGTGGGCCAATCCCAAAGTTCGGGTCAGAGTGGTGTGAAGAGATTCGCAAAATCGTCGGCTTTGGGAGCTACAAAAGCTTATTGCTTCCTCCTGGGTAGAGTTTCGTACGAATCCAGCAGTCTCCGACTGAATATGGATAATATAGTAAGGGAAAACATACCAGTGCAGCCACTGCGAGCCAATCGTCCATCCCAAATCCTTTAATCATAATAGCCCGTACATAACATCTCATGCCGACGAAAGACCATGTTAAAATCAAGAAAAGAATCGCAACACCCTCAACCTGTGGCCCTCTATTCTCAGCCATGATGCGTATATCCCGTTTTTGACGCCGCCGAAGAAGAGCAACCTGCGGATAGTAGAAACCCAAAAAGAAAGATTTCTAACCAGACCGAAAAAAGGAAGGTTGTAGAATGAAAAGATGGAGATTCAGACGAAGGGAAGACAGCATGATATCTCCTTGCTGTTTAGTGACAAACGATTCCTCCCTGCCACGATCGACCTGTATCTAGATTTCAATTTACAAGGGTGAATCCATACCTCCATGGAACTGCCATGGTGGGGTTCCTGAGGTTTCTTCCAATCATGAAACCGCCAAACAGAAAAGGAGAAGAGCAGCTTGCCATTCCAAAGCTCAGTTTCCACAAGTTCTCCGGCATCAGGGTCGCTGGGAACGTGCCGTGTTCCTGACATGGGAGGATCTAGACGGATAGAGACAAGTGGACCGGCACTAGCCAGGAACCACATGTTGGAAAAGACAGGACTCTCCCCGAATGGTCGATTTATTTGAATTTGAAGAGGCTAACAAGAAATTCGGGGGAAGGCGCCGAGTTTGACAGCGATCGTCGGCAGCGACGCGGAATTGCCTCCTCAGCCGCCAGTTTTGAGTCGTGCAATGCGGGGACAAGAGGGTTACAGTGCTAGTTTTGCAGGTATGGCCGGAAGAGAAACTAAAGCGCATGATGGAAAAGTCTGCAATTTGGGTCAAGGAGTTGGAGGGGAATTCTTGTTGCTGCATCTGAAAGATATTCAAAAGCTTGGCTAGATGCGGTGCGAGATATCAAACTTTATGCTCTGACTCAATGTAGGCGAGGAACCAGACGTTCGTCCAAACCACAGCACAACCAATACCAACGTCTTTCAGGTGTTGTGGGGATGCGATTTTTGTTGTGGTTGACTGGTTGTGCTTGAAAAATTGGACAAGCGGAACCCGGTTTCAGGACGTTGGAGCCCAAGAATGGAAAGTGGCCTTCAGGACCTGAAATGAGAAGAGTCACGTGAATATTTGCTCGGCTCTTGGAGAGCACCTCGGCAAGCTCGGGAACAATTGCCAGCGTTTATATTTCCTCAATTCTTTCCTGCTTTCTTCCCTTTCACAATGTTTCATTCGGAGAGAGAAACTCAATGAACAAAAGTTTCCCTCCTCCAAACCCATTTCTATTGTTTTCCCTCTGAAGGGATTTCTTTTCAGACCCGTCACACGAGTTCCGCAACGGAACCTCTCACCCTTGGGTGCCAAATTACGAGTACGGTGAAGCATCAGCTTCCCACCAACAGCATTGTTGATCTCACGATAGCTTCACGACTTGAAACACATCTTCGAAGAAATCTCGATGGATCTTATCACCCCTTTCCTCAAAACAGGCAAGAAAACCAGCATATCAAACTCCAAAAATGACGATACCAAATCCGTGCTTGCAATTACTTCCTTCGACGTGGAGGCATGGCTCGCATGGGCATGAACTGCCGAATTTCTCCCTATTGATTTTTGATGTCGTCTTCGATCGACAAGTGTCTTCGTAAATCTCCGGAGCATTTGTCTCACCAGATCATGAAATATCGGAGTATGATACGCTTTCGTCCTGTGGCTAGGCAATCTAGATCCACTTTCTTCCATTGGTGCTGTTTTTTGTGGGACGAAATTTGTCAATGCTTGGTTTTGAAAAGTTTTCGCTTAAGGCAAGTCGGTGACTGTTGAATCTGCTTTCTGGGAGTGGGGTTTGAACGCGGAATAACAGGTTGTGGGAAAAGAATTTCTATCAGAAATCTATTTTGAAGGTTTTATTACTTGGGGACTATATTCAACTGAATTTCGTTTTTCCGCGCTTGCTTATGTGATGGTTATGTGTTATGTCAAGTTTGATATTGCTAATTTGACGTTGAGTTGCAAGAGCACTCAGCTTCCACCGCAGCATTGCTATTACTCCAATTTCAGAGTTGATTTTGTAAATCGCCTAATATTCTTGTATGATGTTTCCTGCAATGGAATATGCAGTCAGAGGAAAGCCCATTTCTCTTCTCTCATGATACCCCCTCCAAGTTTCAGGACAGCTCCACCCACGGTTCTGGATACATAGTTCACGTTTAGTTTAATGCCTTCCCGTACAAGTACAAACCAACGTCTTTTCTTTAGGTGATCTTATTACGGAAGCTCAAGATGAATTATTGACCAAGTAATCTTACCCATAAACTAGTAAAGAGGCAAGATTTCCACCGCAAGATCGTCGCCTGCCAACCGAATGAGGAAGTATCTCCAAGATATCACAGCAAGATGGGAAGCGATTATGTTCAGAACTCCATCTTCAAGAAGACACCGAGAAGAAGGCAACGAGTATTGCGTAGTCTGATTTAATCAGTTTCCGCAAATACTAGCATTCGCCTCATTTGTTGAGGCAGGCGAGCTATGGCATGGACGACCACATATCCTAGAAATGCCTAAAACGTAAAACTTGACATCCACCTGTGAGGTTTTTATTCCAAAACAGAAGGAGAAGGACCCAAGGGAGAGTCCGAAATGATAGGTTAATACACCTCAACCTCAACTTACAGACCTTCAATCCACAAGCACATCGCTTCCAAAAAGAGACCAAGTAGTGACATTTATAATATTCGTACCTCTTTACGCATCTGCTCCTCCTCCTCCATCTCCTCCCCCTCCACCTCCACGACCCCAACAATCTACAAGAAACACGACGGGTGCACTAACCTTCACCCTCGAACTAGCATGAAATGACAGATGCCAGTGCCAATCCCTTAGCCGCGAACAGACTATCCGCATCCCGTCCGCAAAAGTAGTGCGGTACTAGTGTACTAGCTTGCCACTACTTGTAATTTTAGACAAACGTCGAACAACCCAAGAACCCAACGGAGACACTAAAACCTCTCCAGCGATTTAGTTTTCCCCCTAGATCTCAACGGATAAATAGTACCCGAGCGAGCCGTTTTCGACCAGTGACCCAACGGGAACACTAATTATTAGCTCCCGTAACTTGTCATTTCATCGCAAAATTATTGGGGAATATTGGGGAGGCTAATGCTTGCCCCGTAAGTAGTTGACGAATGTATCAAGGCGATCCTGAGGATTAGCTTAAGGACAAAATCAAACTACTTCTCGTTGTAGAGCTAACCCGGAAGCAGAGGTAAAGTGTAAACAAGGAATTGAGAGCCTCGTCAACTCTTAAATACTCTCTTTTTTGGTATATCGATTATGAAATATTTCGCTTTTAATGGTTTTTAATATAAATGTAGTTGTTGATTCAAAGGTCAAGGCTCTTTGCTACATGTCATTCTAAGATCCCATCTAAATACTCGATGGTAATCTTACATCCACTACATATTTTACTTAATCCTACTTTAGAATGATAGATTTCAATCAAATGTACGATATAAAGAAAATTTAAGTATTGCGACGGGTGATTGCTGTAGAATATACTTCTTTGTGTGGGACATCGAAGTTGGTGTAGCCGCTGGACAAAAAGAACTCGTCGTATCCTACTTATCATCGCATCCCTAAACTCTTAGTAATTTCTACGTTAAAGGATCAAGAGAATAAAGAGTATGAAACTCGAAGTCCTCTCGCAATCTACAAAGGTTGGAAATCTTGCTCTTGTCAGGTGACGTACACCTACGTTCCCCCACAAACGAGTAAGCAAACAACCAGCAATGCATTAGCCACCATGAAATCAGCGATTATAAATTCCCTCTCCATGAATTACACAGAACCCAGCAAAAATGCACTTACATTCGGACCAAAAGCTCGATTCATTATGTCCGCTGTCTCCCAAAAGAGCTAAGAACTGACATGGTGAGTGTTTTCTCATATCGCCCTCTTTCCTCCTCGCATTTACTTCTCCCAATGAAGATACTGACTTTGAGATCTTCTTTAGTGGGCTTATGCAGTCCCCCCTCCCTACATTTTGAAACATCCAACTCATCAATATTTGCCAACCAATACCGCTCCTATGTTTCGAGTACCAATTAAGTACCCCAAAGCCCATGGAAAGAAAGTGCATGCAGTTTTACACGCCTGTAGAAGATGGTAGTGTCAAAAAGCATCCGACGAATGAATTCATTGGGGGCGAATATTATGATATTCCTCCGAAGGTTTACAAAGGCAAGCTTTTCAAAACTTTGTTTTCTTTTGAGCAAGATGCTCTTGGGTTTTTTTCAAATAGAGAAGGCTATTAGATGTAAGTTGGTAAAGAATATCTTTACCCATTCGTGATGGAAGCTGACAAGCACTTAACAGCGGAGATCACCCTCAACCTTTTCTCTAAACTTCGAATCAACTTCATCAGCTACGCCGAGTTGTATATCATAAAGAAACCCAAGATCTTAGAGAAGCTTCCCGAACTTCGTATCCTAGGAATCTGGTTCTCATATGTGCATATGGAGCGCATTGACTTTGAGCCATGCAAGCGCAAGAATCAGCCTCTTTGTGACGAAATTTTGGAAAACTACGGTCAAATCATGGAGAAGCTTTCTCCTGGAAGAGAACCTCTCCGCATTGAGTGGATGCATCATGATTACGATAATAAGAGGGGTATAGTAGATGGGTTTTCAAATGGAGATAAGATGACGTTCGATTATGCAGAGGCTTCGCAGGTACGAGATACCTATCAGATGCGGGGCAGGGGAGCTAATATATAATTAAAGAATTCCTCTTTTCAGAAAGAGGAACTTCGGAGGGGTGGGGATAGCGGGGTTTAGGCAATGAATCATATCGTTTTCCTTCTTAAACCCGTAAGTGGTTAAGCAAAAATCGAACAACCTAGCAAAACGTTCTGAATCTCTTTTCGTGACTACTCCACATATCCTTTAGATACATTCTTCACTTACCAATGACACTTCGCGTACAAGTGATGATCTGTTCTAACTTCTCTAGGTCATTCAGTGAGCAAGTCTCTGAATGAGTCGTTGGTCACTTATATATCATCAACTTCCAAGCAGGAAAGTCACGAGAACCAACTTCGGTCCATCATTTATACAGTTGATGATATATTTACCTACATTGTCAGACTTGCGTGCAAGATAATATTCTAGCATGAAACACACCTGAAGTCCTCTTTGCATACCCATACATACCAAGTGAATAGCCCTCCGACTTTCGAATCTTTGGTCACATGAGTATCTGTAACCAGCGCCTACTAGCGTCATCCGTTGTTTATGAGTGTCTTAGCTCGAGCTATTTGTTCTTTTACTTTCCATATACCACACAACAAAATTCAACCCTCCCCACTCCATTACAAACTTACCAACACTCAGCTAACATGAAGTTTTCCACCATCAAATCAGCACTTCTAAATTTCTTAAAAATTAGAAAATCGAGCAAAAAAATACCTACCTTTGAGCCAAAAGCTCGATTCATCTTCTTCTCTTCCCTACCCAAAGAGTTTCGACTCATCATCTATACTTTCACAGCTCCACCCCTATATGTCCTAGAACAACTATGTCTCCTAAAGGGAACGCGTCGAATCTAGGCACAACTTGAACCTAAAGCCAGGAACAATGCCCTCGCAATCTTGCATACCTATAGAGAATCGAGGGAAGAATTCCTACATCAAGATAAAGTCACTAAGAACCATGCAACCTATTGGCTTATCATTAGCGACAGCGTTGGGGAGGATTTCAAAACCTGTTTTCTTTGGAGCAAGATGCGCTGTGGGTTACCTCTATCGACCGGTTCAGTGTAGAGTGTAAGTTTGTCTAAGTCCTTTCACTTGAAACACAGAGCGAGAGCCGAGAGCTGATATTCATTTCTCTTCGACAGCACAAGTTGTCCTACATATCGTCCCAAGGCTTTAAAATCTTTTCCTCTACACCTCGTAATTAAACCCTTTACTAGCTACTCAGCTTCCAGAGAAGCTATTGAAACTACGCGTACCAGGGATTTAGTTTCACTGCGTTGATTTTAAGATGTACTCATGGGTCTGGACACTATGTAATGCTTTCTTGGAGATACATAGACGAGCAGTTGCGAGGAATTGTCCGGGAAGAACATCATCACTCCGTATTGAGGTGGCTACAGAATGCCAGATGGGGATGATTGACGGTTTTTCAAATGCTCGGAAGGGTGGAGAATGTTCACTGTCAGGCTACCCTCATAAATATCTTACATCCCACACCTACAGCCCACCGTAGTATTTAGCACGACATTTCGTAATCCCGGAGTTGATCAATTCGCACCAAATTTATTTTGCAAAATACCTTGCAACACAACGCAGGGCTGTACTGAGAGTGTAAGAGGTTTGGGGGGATAATAACTTACAAGACCTCTTCAGCAATTGCAACTCGTTCGATAATAGTGAAATTTTCTATCTAAATGATAAGTGATTCTCGGCCTACACTCAACACTGAGTTGCAACTCACTTTGAACTGGGAACTGCAAAAGATTATTAGTTGCTATCAAAATCTACGATTCACAGTCCGCAGAAGAGAGGTACGGCGTTTTGAATGCACTAAAGGCCAAAAACGACTAAATTGCAAATTCAAATCGAAAATCGCAAATATTTATAGCTAAAGTAGAACTTGGTCCCGAGTAACTAAGCCTCTTGTAAATTATGACTTCCTTGCTCTTGTATACTCTCTCTGCCCTTTAGTAAAGAGAGAGCTTGTTAAGTGTCCCTAAAATTTGGAATCACCTACTGTTATCTATTGTCTATAGTGCTTATTTCTCTCCCTCTCCCTCTCTCTTACATACGTCTAAGAAGTAGCAGCCTTAGAAAAGGACTAAGGAAGGAGGAAAGGAAGGGGGGAAGAGGGAGAGAGAGCGGTGAGAGGTAAGTAAACATTCTGGGGAAACGTTTGTCCTGGCGTGGGTAAGGGGGGTTTAGAGCGGACAATTTCTTCTCCCCTTTCTCGCTTCCTCTCTTCTTTATTAATAATAGTAAGTATAGGTTACGAGAGTGCGACGACTAGTGTATATATTATACGAAAAGCTAGTAGAGGCTAGTACCGCTATCTATGTGATAACTATAGGCTATAAGTCTACTATCCTAGGGCTATAATATAGATAGCTTTATAGGATAGAGAGAGAAGTAAGAGAGAGATAGATAGAGCGAGAGAAAAAAAGAGAGAATTTAACCTAAAAGCTTCTTCTATAAAAGTAACATTCTACGATTTGCGATTTATTTACGATTTATTAGTTTTTAGCCTTTAGTACGGCATCCAAAATGTACTAAAAGTCGGATTTAATAAAATAGACGAATTCTAAATTCTAAATCGTAAATCGTGAAGCGTGTTATACTACTTTTTAAAAGGTAGGAATTTCCAAGTTAAGTTATCTCTCTTATTCTCTCTATTACACTTATACTATTTTCACTACTCTCTAAAAATAGGCTAATTTAAGAGTAGAGATAATAGGTTCTATATAAATATCCCTTTCTTAATATTATACTATTTTCTTTCTATTATTTAAAGATAAACAAGAGAGAGAGGTTTAGAGACTAGAGGTTAATAGGAGATAAGAAAAGGAGAAGAGTAAAAGAGAGGATATATTTACTTCTTATTAATTTTAAGCTCTTCTCTAAAGAGTTAGGAGAGTGATATTATAATATATATACCTCTAACCTCTTTATTTCCTTTCGAGGTTTTCTGCTTCTTTTTCTTAAAAAACATATTAGAAGAGAAACAGTTGAGAAGTAAAGAGAGAGTAACACAGCAACATAGCGACATAGTAACACAGCGAGATAGCGAGACAACGAGACAGCGAGACGAAGACGAGGGGAAGAGCAAAAGAGGAGTAAGTAGACATATCCCCCCCCCCTCTCTTTCTTTTTCCTACTTAATAGAGAAAAATAAGAGTAGACTCTATGTATAAAAAAAAAGAGAGAAGATTTCAACTATCTCTTTCCTACCTCTATACAATGTAGTATTTTACATTTCGCAATTTGCGATTTAGTCGATTCCGACTTTTTGGTGCATGTGGGACACCATATTTGGTGCATTCAGGATGTCGTAAGAGGATATCTCAGTCACTTGAATCCAGATATCTCCTCTGAGAAGGAATTGCAGCAAAAACAACCTCAAAACGAAAAACAACAACTGAAATCTACAAAAGCAGTTATTCCCTCCTCATTTCAACTCGATTCCACAACTTGACACTACAACCAGGCAAAAAGGCGAGAGGAGAAATGGTAAGAAGTTTTCCACCCTGTCGAGAAATGACATCAAACCAACACCTTTCCGTTCCCTTGCCCATCATGAGAAATCGCCATCGAAAAGCAGGAACAAAAAACTGATGCGAAGAATAAAATACAGAGAGCTTGTTGATCTATTGAGGATAAAAGGTATTTCATTAATAAAGAGTATTTCCTCCCAAAATCCCAAGCCAGAAAACCCCAATGTCCCATCCCTTTGATACTTACTCTCACATGCCCCTTTCCACCGCAAACATGTGCATAAATGTATACACGACTCCTTGCCCTCGCCTCTGTTTCTCGTGAATATGGTATGATTTCTGATGCTGCACGAAAAAGAAGACTTTCCATTTTTTGTATTTGTACAAGTGCGTGATGTTCCACTCTTCCCATCCATCCCCACAATCGAATCATCGACATCATCATATCTCGAGGTCCTTTCCCATCAATCTATCCGATCGATTGTGCGCTCGTGGATGGTGGAGCCTCTATGAGCTGTTCTTATTATATTTCGCCTTGCCGAAGGTGAAAGGTACGTAGCGGTACTTAATCATATGCTGGATCTGTCTTCGCACTATCATCACAATTTCATTAGCTTCTTCACTCAATACCGCAGGCATCGCTCTCTCGTCCCTTCATCTCCTCAATCCCTCCACCTCCGGAAATCTCCCAGACTTAAGAAGTAGAAGGACAACTCACTAGTCAAAGTAAACAGAATCAACCAATAAACCACCAACACCGGCCAGAAAACCGGCACATCAAAGATAATGAACCAAGTGCAAGCAAACCCAATAGTAATCGCCCTCGTCGCACTCTCCCAGAACTTGAACTCGGGAAGTCGACGAATGAACGGACGGAACTCCTCGTCTTGTTTTGTGGGGAGACCACCGATGGAGCCATCCTCCATGTCGGCATCTATGGCTTCGTTGGAGGGGTCGAATTTAGGTTGCAGGAAGGCGAGGAAGAGGTTTAGAAGGTAGATTCCGAGGGAGTATGCAACTGCAAAGCATTAGTTTGAGAAAAGAGAGAAGGAGGGGAGAGGTGACGTACCGATATACCATCCTTGAGCAACGAATATGCGGACGAAGAAGAGGCAGAGGAGGGAGAAAGTTCCGATCCATCTGTATGTGACATAAGGCGTTGACTTATCGAGCCATGCTTGATATTGCTATCGCATCCATTTCATCAGCACTCCATCCTTTAAACCCCATCCAAATACACCCATCTGTATAACTCTCCACCTGGGAACCTCCAAACTCACCCGTGTAATTTTGGAGGTATGCGCGCTCACAGCCGCAAAAGGGGTTTGTTCAGGCTCAATCGAATCCATATTGTCCTATCTCTCCTTCTCGTAATTCTCGTGCGTATAATTTTCCGGGTCGTTAAAAGGAGTGGGTGTATGGCTCTAGCAAGATGTCGACCGTCAGCATTTGTACGTGCTCGATGATTGTGATTTGTTAGTGCTCGACACGCGGTTAGTTGATCATGCGGCAGTTTTTTGTCGAGACCTTGCTCGTCAAATGGTTTCCTTAGCGTC
>LLCD01000705.1:0-15480 GCA_001414355.1 Hymenoscyphus salicellus
AAATGTGTAAAAGAGACAGTAGTTAACTAGGGTCATTGCATATACGGAGTACTAGATCTACTATCCCCACCACTGTCGACAGCGCCGATGTACGTATTTCTTATGAATCGATACTTCAGGCCATCTCTTCCCCTTGGATTCGGTCCATTCGGATTCTTCTCGCCTTTGAGCTCTAGGTACTCAAATACTTTGCGGGTGGTCATATGTGGGAGGCCGTACTCTCCTCTCAAGATGTACATTGCTACATACTTCTTTGTCGGGTCCAATTCGAGTAGCTTTGATGTCAATGGTCACACGACTCTTGTAACCAAGCTCAGTTGAGTTCTGATGAATTAAAATTGCTAATGGGGACATGTATTCTGACTAACACGATATAGAAAAAAATCTTTCTTATCGGAACTACCAGTCATATTCCCACATCTTCTAGAACTGATGGACTATCTTCTTTCTCTTTTACCAGCAGGCTACAGCAGTCAAAAAAGGCTGCCGTCATTTTGGGTGGTACGGGGCTTGCTGGCAGACATCTCAACCACAGTCAATGCAAGAAGCCCTCGTACCACCATTTGCCTGACTGTATAGCGATGCTGGGATCCTCATCGAGGGCATTATATCGATGAGCTACATTTCCAGGAAAATCACCTGCGCTTGCATCTTTCTATGGCCTAGCAGCCTCTTCTCAATCAGAAAAGAGGGTCTGAAAGTCCAGTCCCCACATCATTACTCTACAGAGAGGGAGGACAGCAATTAATTCTTGACTCACCGCGCAAGTGGCAGAATGCATTCGATGCTGCCACCTCGTGAGTCAATGCTGTTACTTGTCCCAGAACTTTGTGTGTATTCCTTCACTAGAACGGTGAGTAAAAATTGTTCGCTTGTCCTTCCATAATTTGGTGTATATGTACTCCTTCAAAGTTGGACGAACCCTCGCTATTTTTTGGGAAATACTTACACTCTTTGACCAATCTTTCGGTCTTATTTTCTCCCCTGTCCGCAAAACAAAAACCGACAACTTCCCTTCCAATTGCGTTATGTGTTCGAGTAGCGAGCCTTCCTGCGAGTATCATCCTCCACGACCCACAACGTCAGCCAAACGAAGACTCTGGCCTTTTTTAAAGCGGTCCAAATGCTCTCCACATATTCCACACGACCACCAGCGAAATGACGATTCTGCCGAAAGTACATTGAGCGATTGTTCTGGGAAGAATTGCTGCAATGGAAAGAACCCTTGCGTTTTTGATTCACCGGCTCCTGCAGAATCACCACAACCTTTTGAGACCATCAGCTCAGCTCATATCCTTTCTATTACCGACGTCGAGGATTGCGAGTTTCACCGCCGGCATATCCTTTTAGAGGTAGATGTTAAAGTTTGCTGTGGTGGGTGTGGGTCACTGAACAAACTCCCGAATCTCTCGGGTGCCTTTCCGGAAATCTCGAATCTGAAGATTCACCATAAATATTCACAAGTGGAGTTTGATCTTGACGAATCGCTAGCGCTCAACAAAGAAAATGTGTGCGAGGCTTTTTGCCGGCGGATACCCGAGTACGGGTTTAAAAACATTCCATTCGGACCTGGTTTGGAACTGATAGTGGATGGTAACGTCACAGGGTATCTCAAAGGATATCCAAATGGGATCACAGGAGTTGCTGAAATTGGAAAGAGCAAGATTTGTGTAAATTATGAGCCAGATGTTATTGGGGCAAGGAAAATTCTCTCTCATCCATTTTTTCGAAATCCACGCCTAGCGCCGCCCTCACCACCCCCTCAAATATCCAAAGAAAGATCAAAATTACGCGACTTGACGCTGCTTACATTTCTTTCGGCCGTTTTTACTACACCTGTTCTCGTCCTAGCCTACACAGCGGATTACACTATAAAGAACGCTTTACTACGTGGGTCGATTGAATTGGCTTTGGCAACATTCGTCCAATTTGGTGTCGGGGGCCTCTTCTACAAATCTGCTTACAATGATCTCCGCTCTACCGGCAAACCGGGAATGGACATGCTTGTTGTTCTTTCGACTACCACCGCTTATATATGTTCGATGGTATCCTACGTTTATATGGCCTTAGACCACTTTTTCCCCCTCGGTGCATTTTTCGAAGTCAGCACACTGCTGGTCACTCTTATAATGGCTGGCAAAGCAATCAGCGCATTTGCACATCAAAAAGCCCTGGAATCGATATCCATGGAGTCTCTTCAACCTTCACTGGCAAACATCATTATTGATCCAAAATCCAGTGACGAAGTGTCGCCCCTGGACGTACGCCTACTGGAATATGACGACATCTTTATAGTTCATCCGAATGAAACTATAATCACTGATGGTTTTGTGGATTCTGGGGAATCCGACATCGACGAATCCATGATTACTGGGGAATCCGCCTTGATTAACAAAACAAGTAGTGCGCAGGTCTCCGTTGCTCGCTCGACGCCCGCTGCTTCTGCAAACGTTCTATCTACGCTTCGTGTGTATGAGATCGCTCTGCTTCTTACAGGATAGATGATTGATCACGTCGAATCCTCGAAGTCCAAGATTCAGGATATTGCTGATCTCGTTGCTGGGCATTTTGTTTTCGTTATTCTGGCTATCGCCTCGTCAGTGTTCACGATTTGGTCAATTGTGGGTGTCCTGGTCCAAGGAAAAACTGTGGCAAATTCATGCTTCATGGCGGCCTCCTTTGCTGTTACCACACTTGTTGTTTCTTGCCCTTGTGCGATCGGGCTGGCGGTTCCCATGGTCGTCGCTATTGTGGGTGGCGTAGGGGCGAAACACGGTTTAATTCTCAAAACGTCCCAGACCATGGAGATCGCGCGCAAAACATCGCATGTCGTATTTGACAAAACTGGAACTTTAACGGAGGAGAAGCTCTCGGTCGTCTTTGAGGAATATTCGAGAGAGGAATCTGAGCAGATCGCGTCTATCATACTCGCGACTTCTGCGGTTAGCGTGCATCCTACAAGCATCACGCTAGCCACATATTTCAGCAGAGGTACTATCGACCATATACCGTTGGAATCTGCAACTTTCATTCCAGGCAAGGGCGTGGAAGCGAAAATGGGCGAAACAGTCGTTCGAGTGGGGAACCCATACTGGCTAGGTGTTGAGTCTTTCCCTGCCGTGCACGAGGCATTGCGTCGAAATCTGACGATATTGTGTGTCACCAAGAATGATCAACTGCTGGCAACATTTGGGCTTCAAGGGCAACTTCGAACCGACGCACTGCAAACGATCAAAGAGTTGGAACGGCGGTCTATTTCCGTTTCGCTCATCAGCGGTGACAATGATCCAGCTGTCCAAACGTTAGCCTCGCAAGCTGGAATACCACCGCACTGCACAAGATCTCGATGTAGTCCCAGTGAAAAGCGAGACTACGTCGAGGACCTCATCCAAACAAACAGTGACAACGTCGTCCTCTTCTGTGGCGACGGAACGAACGATGCCATCGCGTTGGCTCAAGCAACCATCGGGGTTCACATGTCTGGAGGTACTGGTATTGCTCAAGATGCGGCTGATGTGGTACTGATGCGACCTTCTCTGTTGAGCATCATTACTCTTATTGATTTATCGCGGGCCTTCCATAGACGTGTACTTTTCAACTTTGCCTGGTGTTTTGTCTATAATATCTTTGCTGTCTTGTTGGCGGCGGGGGTGTTTCTTACGTTTCGGGTTAGCATTCCGCCGCAGTATGCGGGATTGGGGGAGGTGATTAGTGTGCTGCCTGTTATTGTTGTTGCGGCTTCTTTGAGATGGAGTAGGTTTTAGACTTTGTACTTTTTCTGGGTGTGGGATATCTTTAGAGTAGGTAAATAAGTGGCTATCTAAAGGGTATGGGTCTTTCGGGCTTTCTGATCTTGTTGGGTTTTGTTTTATATTATTGAATACTCGTATTGGTTGGCTTAGCGCCAATCTTTTCAACCTGTGAGGAGCTTTGAGGCAAAGGTGTCTTGAAAAGTTGTAGGATATGAATACCGTTTAGGTTAAGTGAATATCATTTTGATTCATTCATAGGGGCGAAAGAGGTGGTGCCTACTAGAGCATAAGCCAAGCCTAAATAGGTTAGTCCACTAAATGAAAAATTCTCCTTAATATTATATACTTAGTGTTTTGCTAAATGGATGGAATAATTTATTTCAACTAGATTAACTTACGTGAAAGAGTAAGTAGACAAAAATGTCGCTCATTTTAAACCTATCTGTAAGTTCTACTTTTTGATTTACAACCTTGAGTTTGACTTAATAATGCAAAAGTAGGTATTATACTATATTCATAATTAAGTATCTTTGTTGAAACTACTTTAATAAGTCTTCCAAACTGTTTAGGGTGCTTATATTATATATATGCTAGTTGGATGTTACTCTTGAAAACGCTCGATACTTCTTCTAAAAACCTTTAAACAGTATTACTTAAATAAAATATTCACACTCAAGCACCGGAACTGTGTGCTGCAGGGAAATTCCACCCAAGGTTTGTTGATACTACCTAAAGAAAGCTCTTGCGCTCTGAGAGTGAATGCTCTCGCGTTTGTTGGCGGGTTTTCTGTGTTGCCACACCCCTCTTCCATTTATAAATTGCCCCCATTCACCCAAGTCTACTAATGACAACCGACTTTCAAGACAGCTAATGAACTTGGAATGGCGTCATCTCCAGGAAACCACGGCATCTGCGCCTCAGCCAATACTGCACACCCTCGCTCGGCGATCTTCAAACCACCAGCCTTGTTACATGTCACTAGAGAAGCACGGTTGGAAGCAATGAAGAACTAACATCTTCTCTTTCCCATCAACGATTTCCAGCAAACGCCTGTGTACTCCAACCCGGAGGTCGACACACTCAGACTGACTTGGCTGCCAAGAGGGGATTTACACAGGGGTCCTTTCAGCCCACTTGTTGAGCGCGAAGATCGAAAGTACTTCGACGTTGAACTGGATCCAGACCTCTGTTCGGCCATTCAATCACTGGGTTTTACTTTCCCTAAGAACCGATGTCGGCACCAGTTCATGTTCTTTGTAGTTATATTTGTTAGGAGGAGACCAAGTCAAACCTATGATCCACTAAGACACCCATTCAAGAGTTTGAGATCTTTACGTCTTATTACAAACCATGAATTTTTCCGTAGAGAGTCAATCATGATGAGTCCTGGTGGCAAAACGAGACACTGGGAAATAATTGAAAAGTGTGTGCATGATGGATTTCGTCTAGAGGGTGAAGACGTGCATCAGAATCTTCCTGAAGTGATTTTGGATGCTGGGGCCGTGGGCGATCAGAGAACCTTCTCGGTGTACCGGGGACACTATCAAGCTATGGACGAGAATGGCAAGGTTATTTGAACTTGGAGTCCAAGTGTGGAGGAGGTAGAATGATAAGAGTTTATAGTACGACAAGATCAGTTCCACATCATATTTGATCAGACATCTCTCATAGAAAATGTACAGTTCGTCTATTTTTCACCATTCCAGTACACATTGTTCATCCATTGCTGAAATAGCCAATCAAGCTATAACTTTATATTAGAGTCATGAGTCTAGTAAGTTAACGAATTAAATTGTACATAAACGAGTAAAATATAGGGTTTAAGTCTAAACCCCCCTCAAGTAGCTCACTTACGTGATCGTCCGTAATATTTCACTTAATGATGAACCAACCCCACGACGAGGGAAGTGATGAATACAAAGTCAATATGTAATGCTGACATAAGAACAATTCAAATTGAACAATCTCATTTAACAAAAGTAGAAATTCCCAACGTTGCCCTAAATCCCCCAAACTCATCATCATAAAGCATACAAGAATTCTCAAGACTCGCCCGAGAGGAAAAAGTTTCAGCTAAACTACATCTGCTGCTCCCACTGCATAAACCGGCTGTTTGGGTCCGGAAATTGTATCCCCGTATTGTTTTCAGGGTCAAAATTCCAGATATCAGGCGGGCTTCGCGACGTCCCTCCATTATTGTAAAACTGATTATCCCAGAGTTCCTATAGAAAGAGTGTAAGTAAGATATGACAAAGTAAAGGTGGGTATTGCATAGGCAGGATGGAAGGGGAGGGGAGGGGAAAATATTTCCTTACCCAGTCTAGCTCCATGTTTCCAATGTCAAGTGAGGATTGGGCCGAGGTCACAGTGTTAGAAGTATCATTGCTAGGAGGATCGAAAGATGGTGGGGTGCTCCATGAATAAGTGGTTGGTTGGACAACCTTCTTGTCTAGCCAAGGAACAGTGAAATTGTTCATCTCTGTGCAAGATCCAGTCAGTAACGATTAGACCATTAGAGTAGATATTATACTTACGAGAAGGTATCATGATGCTAGAAGAGCTTGAACTGGCCTGTGGCCCTTGAACTGCTGTTTTAACTTCAAACGGAAGGGCTGGGCCAGCCGCTCTCACTTTATATAGCATGGCTTTGAGAGTCTTCGCTGCTTTAAAGGCATCTTGCGAGGTAGAGCTTGTCGCTTCCCAAATATTATGAGAATCATTAAGAACTTGTATCATTTCTTCTCGTGTCGCTTTCACTCTTATCCCGAGCTGGGCCATAGTTTGCTCCAAGTTTTTGTGCGCCATCGTGTGGCCAATATAAAGACAGATAAGCATAGCAGCCAGTAAAAAGTCGTGTGAAATGCTGGGCAAAAGATTGTTAGAAAGTTGCCCAAGAGAAAATATATCGTCAAAAAGATAGAACTTACAGGCTTGAAGACTTCCATCTATGCTCAAAGAGAGGCATTCCGGGTAGCATTTCTCGATGCATCAAAATCTGGCTTTCCAGAATATGCATAGAAGAATCAACACAAGTTTTCATAGAATAGGGATATGGGTACGTCGTGAGGCCAGTTTTCGATAAGGTAAAGAACTTCCGATGGAGAATACACTTTGACTTTTGAAATGTTAGTCCGATTCCGAATTTTTGTGTTCTCAAGTTGGATGTTCCATGTCTCAAATCTTCCACGTTATATGCCTTTAATGGCTCTGGTGTCTGATCAAACATAGCGTGTAAAACTTTGTCCAATTTCATCACCGAATCGTAAGAGATAAGCTCTGTCGAATTCGCTTGATCAACTATTGTCCCAAAAACCTCAGTAATCTGATGTTTGGCATTGAAGCATCCGATTGGTGTCAGGTCTTCGGCAGACCTTGGGGGAGGTAAAACAGCAGAGTTCTCGTTGAAATCACCTGTGGAACCTCAAAGTTAGTATGCTCTTTGGGAAGTTTTGAGAAGCAGAAAGAGTCTATAAGACCATTATCCATATTTTAAGAGTGCTTCAGCGGAGAATATGCTCCCTCCGAGGAAATGGTTACTCACCGTCTGCAAGGTTACTTGGACATCGCGCATCATGCATTCCTTCTCTAATCATTCTCGGCAAGCCTACTTGGCAAGATGTTAAAAGATCGAGGTGAACGAGAGTCGACCAGATACGACGGTTCATTTCGCCTTGAAAGACAGAAATCTTGGGGTAATGGGAGGCATCTCGATGAAGTCCACTGCAAGGCTTTAGTATATGGTTTATGTTTTGCTCGTTAGATCACCTGTCGAGGAGCGAATGAGGATACAACCTCTCGACCACTTGAAATGAAGTTTCGATAGAGAAGAGAAAAGAAAAGGTGCATACAGTCTGAGCGCTGCTCTAATAGTCATGCCGAACAACATCCATGTTCCAAATTGCGCATCCTGTGATCGGAAATGCTCGTTCACCTATTGTAAATAAGCTCATGTTTCAGTCGATGAGGCATCTCGTAGTACTCGCATAGTAGAGTAAAAGTGTTTCAACTGTGTAGGGACCAGGCTCCGTGTAGTTGCCCAAATAGAGGCATTGGACAGTCTTGTGTCGATACATGTCCACAATCTCAGCAGGGTCTCGAGCGGCAATCTCGTTCCCAGTATTGTTAAAAGGATTTCTACCAGCCATAATTTCAAAGCCCAGTGATTGACCTAAAATCGCAAACAATAACCCAACCCATGTTATTGGGGTTTTCATAGGGTCTTCCCAAAATTTCTCACACTAAATCCAGAATTAATATCTCTCTAGGAAGGGTAGATGTACCACATACCTCATTCCGAAACTTTTGCTGATGGAGCAGACCTATACCACATAGGTTAGATTTTCTTCTCGTAGGTAGCGCAAGAGCACAAGCTTACTTGAGATATCGGGAATTGCAAAATAAGTCCCAAGCAGAGAATCCACCTGCTTCCTATTTGGAAGTGCGGTCAGAATTTCTGTTCTCGTTGCGCTTTTCACTGAGCCGTTTAGTAAATCTGGTCCCGTTATTTGAGGGGTGGCCATCTTGTCCTCTTGTTGAACTTGTTTTGGCGGATCTGTATTTTCAATTGTATCTTTAAGGCATGCAATCTATCTCAGAGCAATCAGTCCAAGTTCCAAGACCATATTTATATACAGGGAAAGTCTTACATTATCAAGTATTGCTGCCCAATGAGAGCTTCCAACATAATTTGGTTGATCATCATCAATATTTATCATTCCGAATGATTCCGTAGTGTTCACCAAGCCATTGATCTCAGTCCACTGGTCCTCCCCTGCGGTCAAGGTGAAATCCGGTGCTCGAGGGTCATCACTTAAATGGCCGCGTGAGCTTCCAGGCCTATTCTGAGCATCAATACCGCCACTCTTCTTCATCAAAGAGACAACAAGCTGCTCAAGATGTGATATCTGGCTTTGAACGTCTTTGTGTCCGACATTTCCGGGCTTCTGCATCGCTGCTGCCTTTTCTCGACGAAGCCCGGCATGGATGAACGTACATGAAGATTGCAGGTCCCTCTACGCGTAAGAGAGTCAGCAATCACATTGTCAGAAGACAGAGACCAAATCGAACCTTAATACAATTCTGACAGGGGAGATTGCGATCACATTTGAGCCTATGAGTGGTCAGTGCAACTCTATTTCAAGTTCTCGGAATCTTGTGGTGGCAATAGCTGAGATGGTTGCAAAGGGTTCAAACACGGGCATCCCGTTTATATTGTATTGGGCGACGAATCACAGTTGCCAACAAGCTTGAAGGACTGAAACGCATGGCAAATATGACTGACGCAGCAGCTTAACTTACTTCCGACTTCTACACAGCGTGCAAGATAGCTGAGGCTTAAATCTTTGCCTGCTTGCTTTTGTGGGGGGCTTTGCGACCGAATCAGGAGCCTTACCGCCGCTACCAGTCGAGGAGGGTGTCTCGGCGGGGGCGGAAGGAGAGGTCGACATCTTAGTTCCGGGGCAAAGAGGGACGGGACGGAGGATGAATATGTCTATGGCTCACAACTAGAGCTGGGTGTTGTTGGATATTTCGAAATGCTGCTACAGAGGTAAAACGGAGATAAGGTAAGAAATTGCTTCAGGTGGTCGTCAGCATACTTTATTATGGGGCATTTGGGCCAAGCGACCAATGAAAGTGTTTCGTAATACGGCCGCAAGAACAATCCGAACCTCCGTAGGTGCTCCGTTGAGTAGGTATTCTACTAAAAGCAGATCTTCTCCCAGATTTTCTTTCAAAATGATTCCATTCCAAGTGAGTTGAATGCAGGTGATAGGATTTTTCACCTGGTATTGCGATGAATTAACATTCTATTCCCTTGCACAGCCACATCATTCCAGCGGAATGATTCCGCCACCAGTTGTACGAAAGGGGGTCTCAAATGGGACTCGGCCACCCCCTGCTTTTTTGCCACATTCTATAGCTGTATTAGGAAAAATGTCTTTTGCTGCTTTATCCTATCATCCTGACGGTCCTCCTTTACGTATTCTAACCTTCTTAATTCGCTCTGGCATTGTATTAATGAATTTATTAATAAGTTCTACAGAAATCTCCTTTTCCCAAATATCAAGCATAGTATCCTTTAAGTCAGATACCGTCCAGCCTCCGTGTAGTTTTCGGTTCCTTAATTTTTGCTTTAAACCCCTCCAAATATTCTCAATTGGGTTAAGGTCTGGAGAACAAGAGGGCTATTTAATAGAGTAAATATAGTATTCCAGCCTTGCTACATTATAGAGCCCATGGTTCTGCTTTGTATCTGTCTTCTTGTAAACCTTGCTATTATCTTCTACATAAAAGAAGTCTCCTAGTTGCTTAAAAATCTCCTTTAATAGCCCCTTGAGAATCTGCTTAGTATATTTTGCTAAGTAAACCCTTTACCTTTACTGTCGTACGATACAAAATAAAGAGGGGACTTGTAATTGTGTCTAATAGCAGCCCAAGCTATAATGGACTTGTGGCTAGAATAGAAAGTAAACTAGATATAGTTAAGTCTTTGTCGTTCGCTAGGTTTACAAAGAAGTCTACGTCGTCGTAGTAGATCTGTCCGAGTAATAGTCTCGTCCGTATATCTGCCTCTTCTCTAATAATCTACCTTCCTATCTCAATTAGTAATAGAGAAGGTCTAACGCTTGAGCTTGTTTTTCTTCGAGGTAAAAGGCTTGTAGTCTGGGACATGATAGTAGTAGCTGTAACGTGTAAGGGCTGTAAGGAGCGTATTGTCGTAGCATTCTAGGTGGAAATGTTGACAGATTGTAACGACACGCACAGCTGATGGACTGCGGAAGAGCACGACTAGGCCAGGTGTAAGTTAGGCACTGTGGAACTGTCTATTCGAAGGTTCTAAGCTGAAGAGAGAAGAGAAGAAAGGACAGAAGTCCAGGAGCTGGAAGCTCTTAAATACAGGAGGTGGGCATCCTATTTTTCAAGTTCAGACGCAATGATGCTTTTGACGGGGAAGGTTCGGTTTCCATTGACCTCGTCGTTGCAATCGAATTGCTCATGGATCGGCGGGACGAGCAAAGGCAAGGTTGCTACTTGTGTTGGGATACTTGATTGTAAGGCTACTTACTATCCAACCAATGGATCTCTCGTTTTCTACCTTCAAGTTTTGTCGTCTGGGTACCCATCCTGAGCTGAAGTGATTGATAATAATAAACTTTCCTATTCCGACATTTGGAAGCACTTGAGAAATGTTTAGGAAATTAAAAATTCAAGTAGTAGAGGTCCAGTATAAAAACTCCACCAAATTAGTATTGAAAGGACACGAAATTGCTCTTTAAATCAAACAGCTCTTAACACTCATCCTGCAATCATCGACGCTGTCATAAGGCATGAGAATTCAACAAAGCGATCGGGTTAACTGAGGAGCATCACAGACCTTTATGCCATAGGCCGCACGAATGAGAGCACCCCCGCCTCCCCCCCAGAAGATGGTAAAGTGTACCGAGCTTCTTTTTGAAACCGACGAATAGCAGTTGTTGCATGAAGCGAATTTCGCGGCAGAGCGCCTGATAGTTTTACGTACTTCAGGCAATAAACCTTTTTGATTCGAGCATTGGGAATTATTCGACAGTAAAACGACTTTGTATCTTTCAAGTTCGGATCCTTGCTTCTAAAACTAGGTTCTGCCGTTAACATATTCACCTTGAGAGTCAGTGATAGAGATAGTATGGATTTTTCAATCGTCCTTTCGTATCTTCGATCAAGCGAGCTCTCTGAGAGATTCGCCTGTAATCCTCTCAATTTGGAGTTGGTATTGGCCGAATATGGAATTGTCACCAAGTTGGCATTTAAAGAGCCTTGAAATATTTACTAGGGAGTCAATCAAGTAGCAATCAAAGAATATTTGCCCAAGTCTAACGAGTTTGTTGCATGGAGTATCGCTGTGAGCTTGGTCAAGGAAGAGATCTGAGATGAATTTCCTTGGTTAATCCACTCTCTTCAAAAACCTTTGAGCAACTATAGAATGCTAGATACTGACGGGTGTTGGATTTTCCTCATGAGGATGAAACCAGACCAGACATGGGTTCAAATGAAGGGAATCAGTAACGAGCAGCGTCTGTTTTACCGGGTGAGGGCTAGCTGGGTAGCGCAAAGGATAACTTATAGAGACATTATAGACTTCAAACTCAAGGTCATCCGCACAATTATTGATTCTCTATTATATTTACAAATAGCTACTAAGGCTCTAACAAACTAGCACACAGACTCGCCTGGCCTAGTCAGTTAATGGACATACAAACCAACTGTTACCCCTATATTTCGGGAAAAAACAAAAATCTCACATAAAAAGAGTTCTTTGGCTGGCTTACATATAAATGGTAGTTAGAGTTTCACCCCCAAAGAATTTTTATTAGGTTTCTTTTTTCTTTTTTCAGTGTTGTGTCTGTTGAAGAGCTGGGTTTGGTTTTATTGAATACAAGTTCAGTGTATTACTTGACCTACTTCTACTGGCGGTCAGACTTGATGAATGAGGAGAATCAAGGTAGTTGGCTGAAACTTGGGTAGTCAAAGAGAGTGGAATAGGCATAATTGTAGGTTTGTACTTCCTGTAACAGGTTCCTTGCTGTCTTGACCTGGTAAAGCAGAGATGATTCTTCCCGCAACAACCTCGTAATTGAGAGCTCTCAATGTGGTTATTCGAAATCCGTCAAAATTTATTTCCTATTTTTCTGGCTGCTGTGTCGTATCAAAAATATCTTTCTGTACGAGGTGTACGGGTTGCCAAAGGGGTTCTTTTTGTCCCTATAGAATTTCGAATACCTCTCCAGTTCATAGGTGTGGAATCTAGGACGAGAAGTCCCTCGGAAGGGTTTCTCCAAGGCAAAAAAATAATACCTCTGAAGTCATCGTATGGTTTCTCTTACTTCATCAGGGGAGTCGGAGGATGGAAAAAGAGGAGAGAGAGTTGGGTGTTAGTTTCTAGTGAGAGGTTCGTCGAGGGTTGACGAAGCTGACCGAGCGTGGCTTCATATCTTTTTACCCTTTTGGATGGTTTCTATGTAGTTTGTATGTTGGAAAGTGGACGTGGGAGTGTAACTGAGATAGATGGACACCTGGTGGGGTTTAAGTGAAAATTTCCAAATTATGAAGTCTATCTTATCTAGCTCAATGGCCCATGCATCACCGCAAATACAAGAAAACAAAAGAAAGTGTTGTGTTGGATCCACAATATCATCTGACTCTCCTTGACTTTAGCCTCTATACTGATCTACTGTTTAATTTGCTATTTGATCAGCTGTATAATCACTTGTTTTATGTCACTTGTTCAAAGCACTTCAAAGCGTTACCATAGCGTAATACTCTCTTTTCTCAGCATTCACTCATTATATATAGACATAGCTAGCCTACCTCTTACAATCTAATCAATTCTCCATGACCTCCAGTACCTAATACTCTCTCAACTCAATAGAAAGGTATATACAAATCATGAATTTTCGCTCCTACGCCACGCTATGAAATTCCATTCGTACATCGCCGACCAAATAATACAGCTCATCCCATTCATATTATCTAACCTCGTAAAAACCATCAATATGACCAGGACCCCCCTAAGCAGACACGACGAAGCCTTCAAGCTCATCGTTTGCCACTCTCTCCATGATATCCTCGTTGATGGCATCACATTCCTTCTGGGTGGGCTCTGGGAATGGTTTCAGGCCCTTTTCAACCCTTTTCGCAGAGATGGCTGTGGCTAAGTCAATGAGCGTCTCGGTAACTAGCAAGGTGAACTTGTGGTTTTCTTTTTCTGAGCGTTTGACGATTAATTTGAATCTGGTTTGGGGTGGTGGCTCTGAGTCGGAACAGCTGCTGCTTGGCTCGATGGGGACTCTGGTAGGCTTCTTCTTCTTTTTAGGAGACTTGCTCGGAGCACGTCTGTCCCTTCTCTCCGAGTTAGAAGAGCTGTTGTTTGAACCAGGGGAGTCTGGGAGTCGTCCACCACTGAAACCAACCTTCGCCTTCTTCACGGAAGAGTTGCCTGGAGCAGGCTCTTCCCTGTTCTCTGTAGACACGGAGGAAGTTGTTTGACTCTCTTCAACCTCAGTATTCGTGGCCTTGCGCTTGTTGGAGATAGTAATTCTGCTAGTTTCTCTGAGTGCAGACTCAGTGGCATTGGGGGCGATATGCTCCAAGACACCGAGGCCAAGCTCCATTTCAATGTGCTCTCCTTCATGCTCGGAATCGGGGTCAATTTCGATTTTACTATCTTCCGGGATACCAGCAGCATTGGCAGCTTCCATATCTTTAATTAACTTGTTCAAGGGCCCCCAGATGGACGAGCGTGGGATACGATAAATGTTGGGTCTTTTGTCCAAAGGTTGGAAGTTTTCGATTGGTGGTTCGTTTTGGCTTTCATTTTCATTATCTCCGCTTCCGCTGGACGAACTAGGCGACGATGACGGCGACGACGAGCCGGATGTTGATGTATCCTCAGACTCGGCAAAAGGAATGGGGAGTGTTTTATAGAGATGGGTGAGAGAGCGTTTTTCTTCGTCAGGTATATCATCCCTGCTAGAATCGGCAAACATGCAGTACGAAAGAACTTTTGCACATTTTTGATCAATCCAACCTTGACCTCCCTTGGAAACGATCTTGCGAAGCGTCTCGGAATATTTGAAATTGCCATCAACTGTAGAGACATGTGTTAATGAAGTGACCTCGAGGGGAGAGGGAGATAGGCATACTGTATTGGGTAACCATGCTTTGGGCAATCTTGAAAATCAGGTCGGTCTCACTGATGGTCTTGCCGTTGTGGTAGATATCCCATGGCCGCCTTGGACCGAGGGTCTGAGTTTTCTCCATATTTATTTCTGAGAGATGTGTTAGTACATATTTACTCTGGAGGGAGGACGAAGCTTGTGAACCTACCTTGAGCAATAGCCTCGATCTCAAATTGAACTTGTCGGTTGGGTACTGAGAATTTCCATGCGAGTTTCGGGCAGATAAATTGGAAGTGACGTTCAAACATCCACTTGCGTTTCTCATAGTCCTTGACCTCCGCAAGAACAATTTGCAACGTTTTGAGTTGTGGTTCACCAAGAGAGGTAAACTCACGAAAAGCAGCCTTGGCAAGTCGTTCTTCGCACGAGTCAGTATTGGAATACATGTTTAAAACGATGCGAAAAAGAGGATATTTTCAAGACGAATCTCGAGATGCAGTTGCCACTGCAGGATGAAGAAAAGCAGGGGAGAGAGAAAAGAGACGAGATAGATGGGAATGGAAGACCTACAAACTTTTCCCGCTAGTCGGAGCTTGGCTTGATTATGACTAAGTCGTGATTGAGTATTCAGAAGAGTTGTGACGTTGCGGTGAATGGGTGTTTGTACTACTATCTAAGTATGCTATGGCAGTCAGTAGTTTGCGGGCGGACTGAGATTTCTAGAGTATTTCTTGAGCAGCCGAAGTAGTCCCATCGACAGTTGAAAACTGGCGTGCCTTGAAGCCTGAATAAGGCCGCACTTGTACCTTGTTCAATCCTTGGCAAACTCCCCCGCGGCTGTTTCATCTAGGATTCGGTGGTCGGTGAAAGACGTTGGCGCATTGGTCCATTCATGATACTGCAGCGCGCTTCTTTGTACCTCCGGAGCGTAACTGGCCCTCGAACCTCCAACTCGAGTCGTTTCGTTCTATATTAAATTGACTGTTCATCCCTTCGTTGCTTTCACCTCTCTCCCACACCTTTCTGCTTCTCCTAACCCATAAGCACTCTGTCTAGCACTAGTTCTCCAC
>LLCD01000706.1:0-15470 GCA_001414355.1 Hymenoscyphus salicellus
CTTCTTCTCTTTACCTTTTGCAAATTCAACCGTATGTGTCGTAGCTATGCACTTTCTCTAACACCTAAATTAGGGACTATACCCCTCGCAACCGGATGATGAACTTTGGAAACATGTTTAACGGCTTCAACAACTGGTGGGGCGGAATGAGAGGCGGAAACTTCGGCCGGAGACGACTTGCCAACAACGTTTGGATCTAATCTAAACCGCCTCGAGCTCCTTCTTCTTCATCTTTTCCTCTTCTATCTCGAGCATTTCTTTACTTGTAAATATTTGACCATTTGTTTACGGAGTTGGTGGTATTTGGTAAGCCCCCCTTGACCCCATATCGTGGCTCATCACTCACTAACATTCATTTAATAGTTCTCTCTTCCTTGAATGTCTATCTTGATTCAATTTCTTAGTCGTTTCATGTTCTCATATGAACTTTTTGGAGGTCTTTTAGCTTGGGGATGGGGTCTGAAGTAAATTGGTTCTTTTTCCAAGGGAGTTTCTGAGTACTTTTAATTTTACGCTATTGAAATCAAAAGTTGTGTATTTTATACATTGTCTTTGACTCTTTGGGTTTCAACCTTTTCCCTGTGATGTTATCTCCTCTAAGCCATCGAGAGAACGGTGCGGGGAAGCTTTATATTCCAGTATCCTTCACAAGATAAAAAATATGAGTTCCATTGCTCTTTTCCTTTCCTTTCCTCTAGATTTGAATTCGTACCCGTCCTCGTACGTGTCACTAAATTCCCAACTCTCTTTCTCGCTGCCTCCAACCACTCCGCGACAACTCAATTCGAACTTCGACCAAGACCTCCCCCCCCCCCCTCCCACAAGATCTTCCGCGCTAAGTTATTTCTAAAGATGGTGGGAGCGTACTATTGATAAGTCACCTAAGAATTGTGCGCTTTCCAGTAGTGCTATTTGTAGGTCACCTACCATTAATCCGAGTTCGGAATTCCTATCAGTAGGTAACCTACAAATAGCCTATAAGCTTTTCCAACTCATTTGTAACAACCTCCAAAGGATCATCTGAACTTTCCTTGACTTCATAATTTCGCAGTCCTTTTCAAACGTCGATAGCTAAGTAAAGCAACCAAAACGACAAAGCATCGAAATGCATTATTGCACCTCCTATACAACAAATCCATACGAATATTCTCAAGTTTTCCCTACAATCAAACGGGGCCTCCAACTCCCCAGACATACCAGAAAACAAACCAATAACAACCAAGATACCCAAAAAGGAAAAGTGCAAGTAGTAAGAATTCGATAAGTCACATTCTACCACAAAATCCAAACTCAGTGAAATGCCACTCGGACCAAAAGCTCCGTAGAAATCTGGTAAGCAACTCGCATTTCCATAACAAGCAGCCGTCACTGTCCTCATTAGAACTATAACGATATCGTTTAGTTATCACCCCGCAACTACTTAGCGACATAAGCTCCGAATCAGTCTGATAGACAACCAACTTGCCATACGAAGCCCGCTGTTATCTCCCTGAGCCATAACACTATTCTTGTAGCCACTATAGTAATGATCTTACTTGGTGGTATGCCATTCGGACCAAAAGCCCCAGTTAAATATAATGGACAAACCAAATTTCCATACGAAGCTAATTGTAACCTTTAAACCCTCCTTCGAAATTAAAACTCCAGATGACCAAATGTAACTACACACGGGAATAGGATGAATACCATCATCAACATATGCATTTAATGTAATCTATCTTACAACAAGGGAATCATACTATGTTGTAAAAAAAGGTGAGCGCACTCAACGCAAAAGTTCCAACCCCATCCCTGCCATGCCTTCTACAATGTCCCCCCAACCCAAATGTATACAGCTTAGTAATGAATAGCCTTGCCATATGTTGCCATAGCAGCCTCCTTGAAAGCTTCCGAAAGAGTTGGGTGAGCGTGACTCGTGCGCCCAATATCCTCACTCGAAGCACCGTACTCGATGGCCAAGGTAGCCTCAGCAATCATCTCACCAGCACCTGGCCCAATAATGTGAACGCCGAGTATTCTATCTGTCTCCGCGTCGGCGATCATCTTGACCAACCCGTCGCTATCTTGGTTGGTCTTCGCTCTCGAGTTGGCCGAGAAAGGGAATGAACCGATCTTGTACTTCACACCCGAGGCCTTGACCTCCTGCTCGTTCTGTCCAACCCACGCCACCTCGGGATGAGTGTACATGACCGAGGGAATGGCACCATAGTTGACGTGGCCATGGCCCTTTTGGATGTACTCAATTGCCGCAACAGCCTCCTCCTCAGCCTTATGAGCAAGCATAGGTCCGAATGTGCAGTCTCCGATAACACGAATGTGAGGGATCTTGGTGCGGTATTCTTGGTCGATGACCAGTCTTCCCTTATCGTCTGTCTCGATACCGATGTTTTCTAATCCGAGACCGGCGGTGTATGGTCGTCGACCAATGGCGACAAGAACGACTTCTGCGTCAATCTGCAGAGCTTCATTAGTACAATTGCTGCATTGCGACTCTGGATGGTGATTATGTCTTACCGTCTCCTCTTTGCCGCCCTTAGCAGCCTCAAGCTGCAGCTTGACCTTCTCCCCAGTAACATCGCCTCCCATAACCTTGGTGTTGAGCTTGAACTCCATACCTTGCTTCTTCAGGATCTTTTGCGAAGCTTTTGCGATCTCGGTATCCATTCCTGGACCACCAATCTGACCCAAGAACTCAACAATGGTAACCTTAGAGCCCAATCTTGACCAAACGGAGGCCATCTCAAGACCAATGATACCACCACCAATCACAACCATGCTTTCTGGGACCTTCTCCAAAGCGATAGCTCCGGTGCTGGTGATGATTCTCTTCTCGTCGATCTCGAGACCGGGGAACGGAGTAGCCTCACTACCAGTAGCGATGATGAAGTTCTTTCCGGAAATGGTTTGCTCCCCTCCCTCTGTAAGGTTGACCTTGACTGAATGTTCGTCGGTGAAAGATGCTGTGCCCTTGACATATTTGACGTTGTTCTTCTTGAAGAGGAACTCGATACCCTTTGTCAATCCAGATACCGCAGTCTCCTTTGCCTTCATCATCTGTCCCAAGTTGAGCTTGACATCACCAACCTCGATACCGCGCTGTTTTGTGTCGTGGAGGATGGTGTGGTATAGATGTGAGTTATTGAGGAGAGCTTTCGAAGGTATGCAGCCAACGTTCAAGCATGTGCCACCCAATACGCCGCGCTTCTCGATACAGGTAACCTATTCGAAGTTTAGAAGTGTCCTGCAGATCCTCTACAATGTCGGGTGATCTGTACCTTCATGCCATCTTGCCCAGCCTTGATGGCAGCGACATATCCAGCTACACCACCTCCGATGATGACCAGATCATCCTGCTCTGTGCCGTATTAGCTTGGCTCTAACTGTATCTATCCGTCCCTGCGACTGACCGGCTTCTGTGGCATAACTTCGTTTCGACCATCGTGCAATTGCTGAAGGGGCAACTACTGTAGGAAGGCTAAAAAAAATCGACGTCAGCTTGCGGGATTAACGCAATGGGCCAATTGGATGGTAACGAACGAGGACTGTTGCTTGAAAGCTGAACGGGCTGCCGCTCTGGGCACTAATAAACTTCGAAGCATTTTGAGAGGTGGTTGTATGATGGTTCAATTCGTGTGAAGCAATCCCCGATGTTTTTGAGGAGAGTATTTGTTCTGGCCTCAGGCTTCTCGGGGCTCCTTGGCGCTCCGTTTTTAACCGACAACGGGGGCAATATTTGTCAACGAAAACGCATTTGAGTAAACATCAAGAGAAGGCACCAGAAGTATAGATTTAGGAGGTAGGAGGTAGGAGGGTTGTAATTTGAAATAGTTGGCCTATTCCAACCCCGTATGAAAACTCTTGATCAATAGCCTGTCGGCCGCAATATTATTTCTAATTAACAAAACAGCTTGGAGTTCAAGCTTTGGGCGCATCGATAGCAACCAAAGCCTCCAGGGTATCTCTTGCTACTTTACATGCCCATTTAATTGTAGCTTTCTCCTCTTTGCCACCAGCAATATCCGTCTTACTCACCACTTTCCTTAAAAAGTACTGCAAGCCCGTAACGAGCGAAGGAAACTCCTTCGCCTTCGAAATGAAGCTGATGACAGCTTTCTTGTCTCTCTTATCCTCAATCCCTTTCTGAGACTGAAGGAAAATAGTGATGAACAAAACCTCCATAAAAATCTTGGTCTTCGGTTGAAGATAGCTCAGGTTGAGATTCTTTAAAACGCCAAGACCAAGACCCCCTTCAACGATGAGAGTTCCAAACATCTTGGCGAGATTCACAATATGTCGTGTATCCATTCCCTCATCATCTTCATCCGTACCCTCGTCCTCATCCCCGTCCGACTCACCCATCTTCTTGAATATATCCCAGAGACAATACTGGAATGCGGTTTTGAGTTTCCTGTCTCCGCATATCTTCTTTGCAATGAGCGTATAATATGGGTTGTAAGCTTTCTCCGCTCCAGAACAATGAATTAAAACCTTTGGAATTTCGAATTCTTGTACTTTCTTGAGCTTGAGTTTTAACAACTTGAGGTATGCATCTTGAAAGTCCGTGGCAGACATTATCGTGACGAACACTGCTCGACGAACATCTGTATTCATGCGCTGCTCTTTTGCAAGCTGGACGAGATCTGAAGTACCGGAATCCTCAACTCGGACAACGGTGGATGTACTTTCAGCATCCTTGGTTCCTTCCGTGGCATTACCAGACCAACTAGCACCAACAAGCCACCATTTCCCCTTTTTATCGGAGTCCTTGATGTCGTTGAGGCCTATCCTCAGTGGCTCGCTTGCCTTAATGCTTCTCGTATTGAGTGTGCCCAAAATTTTCTTCATCCGGATTGTATGCTCGGAGGTAACCGCAGAAGCAGCTCCACCTGTCTTCATTTTGTTGTTTTTCAAATCGTTGATCGTTTCAATCATAAATTTCGTTCGTACGGACATGTTCTCTTCGCCAATACTCGCGATTGCAGGTCGTAACATCTGAACAATATCCTTCAATGACGACGGATCGTCCTGTCGTAATTGTGGCCCGGACGCTCGAATTATCTTCAGTAATAGCTCGGCATTCAACTCAGACAATTTCGACAAAAATAGTTTGACATAATCGTAAACTAAATTGCTTCCAATGACCTGGAAATTATATAGCTCAGAAAGTAGCATGATTAAATTTGATGTTTCCTTACTGCTGTCAGACGTAGCAGCGCCTGGGCCGATGTTGTCGTTTGCAGAAGAATAATGGTGGTCAAATAATTCAACTGTTCTTTGAACGATTTGAGCTCCAAAATCCATCCCAATAATCTTGTAAACAGCAGCAATGAATCCGGCAGGAAGAATGATAAGTGTATCTGGCAAACTTGTAGGTTCACAAACCGATGTCAATAAAAGATCCACAAGCGTAGAAGTGATATGCTGCCTTGCATTGTCTCGGTAGAGTATTTCGATTTCACCAAGAATGGAAATCAAGTTGGCCTCAGTCAGCCTATTGACCAAACCTTGGATTTGTCGACGTAGCCGAACTAAAGCCTCTGAATCTGAAGATGCCGCTTTTCGTAAAGAAGGGGGGATATATTTTTGGACTGGCTGCGCACCCGTCGATGGAGCAACGTATGGGTTTTCTCGGACTCGTGGTGCTGGTTTATCTTCCTCTCCTTCATCGTCGGACCCGTCGAATCCACCAAAGTCATCGTCGTTTAGTTCATCCCCCACTGGCCCTAGGTCCATAGAATCATCCTCCGAGACATCGTCTGGGAATTCAGGCCCATCCAAGGACATATCGGAGGCCCCATCATCATCCTCCTCATCCTCGTCGTCTTCCTCCTCTTCCAAAGTTGCAGTCGATTGGCCCTTCGCTCGTTTCCGTGCCTCGCTCCTCTTCTTATCTAACCATTCATCCCCTTCTGCCTTTCTTTTCATTTTCTCACTCAACCCCTCATCCTCTTCCTCCCCTCCATCCAATCCCTCCAATAATTCATCAAGCCCATCATCAGTAAAACTCTGGGGTAACTTCTTCCCTTTCAACCCTAGCTTCTTCTCTAGCGCAGCGATTTCCTCGTCTTCGTACGCCAACTGATCTTTCACGGCTTGTGGTATCCGCCTCGGAGGTGGTGATATTGAACGGGAGTCTTCGCGGGGAATTGGATCAGCCTTTTTCGTGGCTTTAAGAATGGATTTTGGCTTCGAGTCCTCTTCTCGTTCGACTTTTGGCTTCGCAGCGCGGGGCGCTGGTCTCTCGTACCCTTCTTCTTCATCTCGGTGATGCTGTATTTTGGATGGTTTCGCCGGAGGTGGTCCATTCCTTAAAGATTTCTTCTCTGCTCTTGCGGCTTTCCTGAGATCTTTCCTTGCGGTGGGACGACCACCACCTGATCTCCGACGTCCAGAGAGAGCATCTGCCACTCACTATTAGCAATATATATGATTTCAGATTTGGACATAGCTACCTTCGCCACCTAGTTGATCGATCAATTGCTTGGGAAGCTTTAATTTGTTTTGTGGCGGCATTGTAAAGTGTTGTCTTCCTAGCAGAAGTTCTAGTGAAGCCTCGAATTAAATGGTCTCACAAAAAGTGACAGCGCTGCGCTGCCCCAATTTTGCCGAACACCCCACACTCTAGGCTCACCCCACCAAAAGCTTCAAGGTCACCGACCCTCAAGCATCAGACATTGGAACGACAACACAAATCGCAATCATGTCCGAAAAACACCTGAGTAATGATGATGTATGTCACTCCTCTCGCCAATTCCTCACTATGACTCGACCAAGCACAAGAAACACGTTACTAACCCTACCAACAAACAGTTCTTCGCCCGACTAGCGACCCTCTTCGAGTCCTCCACCCACGGCTCCGTGAACCTCTCCCAAAAACGCAGTATGAGTCCCCGTACTCCCTCCACTTACAACAAATACTTACCGATCACAGTGACATACGATACCTCCGCCGAACCAACACCACAAGAAGCACGAGACCCAGAAGCACAAACGCCCTTCCCAGACCAAGCCCTCAGTTCCCCCACCTCAATAATAATCCGCGCCAACAACGGAAAATCCAAGGCTGGTCGCGCAGAAGGGAAGAAGATCAAGATATCCACAGTCGTCGAGGTCGATGCTCTCGAGGGGTTCTTCACGCGGTATGCGGAGGTGTGTAAGGGCAAGATGACGGGATTGAAGAAGCGGGATAGAAGTAAGGCCAAGGAGAAGTTGAAGGCTAAGAAGAGGAAGTTGGGTGCTGCTGGTGTGGAGGTTAAGAAGGATTAGATGGGTGTTTATGAGCATTATGATGATATGGGAAATAAATAGTGGTGTGGCACTTGCGATAGCATTTGGCGTGCGAGGAAAAGGCGTTTGGGGATATACCAATTCCAATTCTACACTGGCTACTTTCCTTCGCCATGGTTTCGTTGTTTGCAATGTTGGATATTGGAACATGTACACATCGCCTTTTTTGGAAGAGCAAGACTAGACGAGTGGTACGGGGTACCTATCTTTCGCAATCCGGGTGCCTGCTATGTTATTCGTGGAAATGAGGGAAGGAGCCCAGGAGGTCGGCTCACCAAGGAAAGAGCAGCACATTTCACTCACGAGGAAAGAACGACTAAAGCCCGTGGCCCAACCCGAACCTTCAAAATTCCCTCCCTCTCCTTCATTATCTTCCATTTTCAAATTCCCAGCCCTTTTCTTCCGTCACAACACATCCCGTTGTAACAATCCCTCCCCCTCCATTGTTGTCCACTAGAGGGGTTGGATGTTCCCTCCGTCACATGTAACCCTGTGGGATTAAGTACCTTCAATTCTCACATTCCCTCCTTTGCCTCAACAATATCAGAATAAAAAGGTAAGGTGTGCAGCGCCGCTCACATACAAAGACGAAGGACCAATTCAAGACCCACACTCATATTAAAATTGGACGTCAAGAAGTTGCTTCAGGCATTAGATAGTCTTTTATTTTCACCATTGAGAAAAAAAAATTTGGCGGATAAATTGTCAAGTTGCGAGCTTCCTGTCTGCCGGTAGGTAATAAGAGGGTGGGTTTTTCTTGGCTGGTTGGCTTCGAGTAAGCTACAAGTAAGCCATGGGTAAGCCAAAGGTAAGATAGGTGTAAGCCACAAGTAAGCTCGCAAAAAAATCAAAAAGCGTAGTAAGCTATTGATTTGTGGATAAGCTGGTAATTTTTTATTGGCGGGTAAGCTAATATATGACAGATGAGTAGAGGTTTTCTTTGCAGGCAAGCTATCAGATTACGAGGAATTTGTGAGTAAGGTAGGGATTTTTTTTCCTTCGTAAGTAACCAGTAAGCCGCCAATTTGAGCTTGGGGTTGAGCTGTGCGGGGACTGGAGGGGGTGATTTGCTCTAAGTACAGCCCTCCATTTATTTGAGATTTGCGGACAACTCGGAATATTGTGCGAGTCCAATTAGAAAAATGAAGAGGCAGATTTTTCTCATTTTTCTTAACTTCTCGTACAATAGATGTAACGCACATTATTCACAAAAGGCAGGTGTACCCAGAGCAATGCCCAACTCTCTTACCTTTTGGAATACATACCCTACTAAAACAACGACAGTCTGTTCAAAAGACATTCGAAAAATGGCCTAAAAATACAGCAGGAATTCTTGATGGGTTGTTACTATTGGAATTGAGTTTTAAATTTGTTTTAGTGTAGCTGTTGTGGTTTATGTGGGGTTGCGTGAGGACCGTGTGGGAACTTCCAAATTGGAAACCTTGGATGGAGAGGCGCATTTGCGAGCGAGCCATGGTTGTTTATTGTTTGAGATCTCTTGGGATAATTCAACAGGTTGGGCGAGTTGGATCGCTCACCTGTGTTTGGGTGTCTATTTGCGCAATCACTATCACAGCACTTCTAAGACCTCATTTCAATCACACTCAATTACACTCACACCCAAGCCAATCAAAGTCAACAATCCATATCAAATTTCCAAAAAAAGAAGGGGACTCAAATATCATCGAAATTAACTAGAAGAGAGAAACTCATAGCAAATACACCTCGCCATGCTATGCTGCCTTGCCATGCCATGCAATGTAAAAAGATAAAAAAAACCCCAGTGATCCAATATGTCCTCAAATCTAATACAACCTATCCATATCAAAAAGCATAAAGTGTACCCCCCAAGTCCACCAATCTATGCTTAAGCAAACACCGTCGCGGCATCAGCTATCTAATTGGATTTCGACTCTCTCCAAGCGAGTAGTCTTGTATGATGAACCTTTCTCCCACGCACCCGTAAACACCATGCCATAATGCATAATACCATCCGTAAATAAAAAGAAACCTCATGATGCATAAAGAAAGGGAAAAAATGAAAAGGGAAACTCCGATCTATGCACGATACCCCGAACCATCGTCGCACTTCCTGCAATAAGGACAGTACTCCGGTAGGGTAAATGTGTTAATCCTCCAACCTGCATCGTTGATCAAAACAAATAACTCAGCATCTAACCATGCTTTCTCTCTTATTCCTTCATTCAGTTGGTGTTTCGTAGTCCATATTTCATACCATATTGTGATTCCTCCCGAACCCAAAGCCAAACGAGTGTTGATTGTTTGTTGAAAATGTTGTACATGAAAATCCATCGAAACCGTCGATCGAAGAGTGTTGAAATTGAATGGAGGTGGTGTTGAAGTCGAAAGAGGAAAGTGCTAAAGAGTGAATGAAAAGAAACAGGATCAACCTGAATTCTTGACGTTATCGTGTGTTATCGAGTGTTGTGAAATCGTGTTATATCCTCGTAAGAAGTCGTGGAAACCCGAGAAGCTCATCCTTTCGCCTTAGATACAATAAAGTATGAAAACGACAATACAAAGAAAAGTTGAAAAGGGGAAAGAGAATATGCCCACGGGATTGATGTGTGTAGTAATACATATCTCACACCAATTATGCTTTGCTCTCTGCGAAACCGAATTGATTGGATGGTGTGATAAAAGATATTTGGTCGGAAGCGAAATATGTGTCGTTGATGATGAATGGAAGCAGGGACGTATGTGATCGAGAATGGAAACCAGTGTAGTGATGGTGATCGAATGGCAATAATGATGTGTGGGATATCGATATTTAGTCGTATAGGCAGCAAGCGAGTGTGTCCATTGGCGAGGGTTTGGTAATAATGAATGTTGTTAGAAGGAGTAAAGTTGCTTAATTGGTAGGAAGCTCAGGATATCTTCCGAAAGGAGACATGGTAGCTGTAACCTGCTCAGGAGAAGCTGGGAGTGGGTAGTGGTCAAACGGAGAAACGTTGGATTGGGTGTCTCCCTTGTCGGAAGAGGGGGCGGATTGGAAATCGAAATTGCCGAAGAGGTTGTCCCGAGAATGGTCGCCAAAAGAGAAGTTTCCGTTGTTTCCGCCTTCGAAAAGGAGAAAATCGTTTCCAGTGAAATCGATGTGGCTGTTATTCATGTTCTACAAAATATGTTAGCAAGCACCATCGGTAAAAATTAAAAGAATTAGGGAGTAAATTACAGGGGCCATTGGTACTTGAATAGGAGAGCTTTCATTCTTGAATCCTCCCTGTGGTGGTGTAGCTTGCATCAACGCTGGATCATATTTGTTCAAATCTGAGTCCTCGTTGTTGGCTGTACCATGTGAGCCGGGAGTCATATGGGTCTCCGATTGCGGGATGACGGGGCTGCTGAAGTCGTTCAAAGATTGCCAACCACCAGCGGGATTACCTGGGAGACCATGCTGCGTAGCAGGAAGAAGACCACTGCTGTGATGTTGCGGGAACCAATGATTGCCAGATGGACTGCCAGCCAACTCAGGGTAAGGTGAATGCATTCCATATGCTCCAGGAGAACAAACATGCATATCGGCGAAATCGCGACTTGCGTGATTCAAGGGACTGAAAGGATTTCCGTGTTGAGCGGTAGGAGGAGAGAATCCATTGGGGGAAGAGTGTTGGTGATTGTTGATATAATATGGCTGTTGGTGGTGAACTAGTGAAGAGGAGGGGGTAGCCGCGTTCGGAGCTGTGCTTGATTCGCCATTTCTATCCTCACCTTTGACCCTAACTGAATTCTTCGCGCGACGCTTTCCCTTTCTGCTCTCCGATTTGCTATTGACTTCGGGGTCGCGCAATCTCTTCGTACCTGGTGTAGCGGGAGTAGCATTTTCCTCATCAACCTTCACGCGACCTATGATTTCCGATGTCTTCTTCGCTCCGCAAGTTGGACAACCACCTGCAGAATGACAGAACCAACATTGTCCATCATCCTCAAATGCCTCTCGTCGTTCTTGAACTGGAACCTCCTCCAAACCAATAGCGATTTCGGCCTTATCCAGTCCTGGGCGCATGCTCTCTCGCTCATGGTAACCCTTCCCGGCCTTCTCTGCCTGACATCTCCAGCAGATACCCTCCGCTCGATCTTCGGGTTCAAAACCACGGACTTGAAGGCATAGTTCTGGGGGACATTTGACCTTGGGCCATTCGTCAGGGCAACTTGGGAGTTTTGAGACCTCAACGTAGACCCGTGGTGAACCTGTGTTTCTGCAGCATGGCAGGGTGAAAGGTACGATTTGGCACATGTGTGCGAATAGGGGTTGAGGATTTGGGGCGACGAGGTAGGATTCAAGGTCGTCGAGATCTGTGTGTTTGTGTATCAGAACGAGATGATAGAGACGGTGACTGGGAAGATGGAGTAGGAATAGCGGTTTAAAAATATTGAGGGAGTCGGAAGAGTTTAGGGGTAAAAGAAAGAATGTGAATAGGTTGCAAGGTGGAAGAAGAGGGGATCCTGAGAAGGGAAGTGGAGATGATTGAAATGGTACTGTGATGACTCTAGTGCTGAAGTATCCAGTGAATAACACACACTGAGAGTGGCTGTCAATACGTGATTCAGCTGCCGCTCATACTGTCGGTCTCTGTGTTTGGGAGTAAATGTGACCAAGAGAGTTTTGAGTACCATGGTTGTGATTGTTTAGTAAATTCCTCTTTTGTACAATGTGGATTTGAAGATTGCTCTTGATAAGAAGTGACATGGCAAGACTAGTATTGTGCCAAGACCAGGAAAACTGAACAATAGTTCCTGGAACTTCTAAGAACAATAGTAGCCACAACAATAGGTACAATAGTAGACATAAAACACGCCAATACCACTATTGATGTCATTTCCCCGCTTCCCAACGTTTTCCACGAAAGCTTGTTCTTGTTCTTGCTCTATCAAAGCCACCAAGAAGGCCAAAAGGCTTCCATTCACAATAACAATACTTACTCCGCAGATCGGAGAGAAAGAATAGGAGAACGATGACGCCTTTTGGAAGAGTAGGCGATAGATAACCCGAGCCGATACGCTCCGTGATTCGCATGCTATTCCTTTCGTTCATTCGAGAGTAGACATACAAATCTAGGAGGGGTAATGACATCAAGTCAACCAAATACTGTGATTGTTCAGCTGTCACTCGGCATGAGAAGCTTGGTGTTGTTATAGAGTGGTGGGTCACTAGCTCTATCTACTGGCTTCAAATTGCCATCTCCGATCCCTCTCGTGTTCAAAAGGCAATTTTGGGAACAGTTAGAAGAATTAAAAATACCCTTTATCAATTCTTCTAAACTTCCTGTGAGAATAAATACAATTGACCTTTCTCCGCACAAAAGTAGATGCCGCCCAATAAAGAGCTTAGTTCTCTTACCTGAAGGGAAAAGGACGCATTATTTGTGGAGTGACAGGAAACAACATGAGTTCATTGGGAAAGAATCCTTTATATCATCAACAATAGGAAGCGAGGCACTATAAGTTTGTTTAGTGAATATAACCTTGGCGTTGGGGAGGACTGGGTTACCTCGTTGAGACTTGAGAGAATATTCGGAATATCAAAGCCCTCAACCCTCCGATCAGTAAGATTTTGATAGATTCACCAAGGTCAATAAAAAGTGAGAAGCTAGGATAGAAATCATCGTATTGTGTGTGAACTACCCGCTCTAGAAGAGAGTGCGTTTGGTAGAGAGAAACTTTTGTTGGATGATCGCAGCAAACTTGTCCACCCGTTTCCACGACCTAAGTACATTCTCAAAAATTGGCACAGAGACAAGGGAAGTAATATTATGAAAGAAATGCGAAGCAGAGCGGGTGATCGGTTGCTATCAGACCTCTTTCCCAAAAGATGATTTTCGTTGAAGAGTTGTTACAGGATAGCAGGCAAGGAAAAATTTCGTAATAGGCAAGTGATTTTCAGGAGAAACCAGTAAACATGCCCCGTGAAGCGACGCATTTACATGATTTGATCCTGTGTCAAGCTGGTTGCCTCGGTTTCCATGGCATCACCACCACCACCTGGAGTCTGGTACTTGACGAAAGTCAATCCGAGTGGACGACCTCCATATTGGTAACCAGAGAACTTTTCGATGGCGGTCTCGGCATTCTCAGGGGTATCGAAGCGAACGACACCGGTTCCGCGGGATCGACCGTTTGGCTCGTACTGAATCTCGGCTTGTTCGACCTTGCCAATAGTAGTGAAGAGCTCAACCAAATCCTCGTTGCTGGTAGACCAAGGAAGCTAGAGGATAAAATTAGTGTTTAGAAATCCAAGTAACCTGACAAGGACAGGAAAACTCACGTTGCGGACGTAGATTATCTCGCTTCTATCAGTTCCTGCGGTTGCAAAGTCGGTGAACGGGTTTGGTGGTGCAGAAGGTGCTCCAGCACCGGCATCAAATCCACCGCCAGCGCCTCCTCCATAACCACCAGCAGCTCCTCCGAATCCACCACGGCCACCTCCAAAGCCACCTCCAAATCCACCACGAGCACCAAATCCACCACGGGCTCCAAATCCTCCACCAAAGCCTCCACGGCCACCGCCGAATCCACCACGACCACCAAATCCTGCGCCAGGGCCAGAACCAGCAAATCGGTCCTCACGAACTTCTAGAGGTCGTCCTTGCCAGTCATAACCATTGAATTGTTGGATAGCATTGCGAGCATCATCCGGAGATTCGAAAACAACAATGCCAGATCCCTTGGGGCGACCATCAGGACCGATGTGAACATCTGCACGGATAACCGCACCATTGCGAGCTAGAGGAGAAAAAATGTCAATGGCACGCTCGACTGTATATAAGTTAGCAGCAAAGGCCGAACTTACTAGCTTGACGGAACAAGTCCTTCAAATCTTGCCATCCTACAGTGTAAGGAAGCTATTTTCAGTTGAAATCAGTATCACCGCAAATCATCATGCCAAGGGGGAAGGATATAACAAACGTTGGAGACGTAGATTTGACGGCCGCCGCCACCACCACCACCTGCAGCCATGCCGCCTCCGAATCCACCTCCGCCAAATCCTCCGCGTCCGCCGGGTGCGCCTTCGTATCCGCCGCGGCCACCGGCTGGTGGGCCAGTAAATCGAGGTTCGGCCTCACGGTCCTGATTCAAAGATTAGCTTTGCTTTTCGGTTTGAGTTTTGATGTTGTACGTACCTCGCGAACATAGACGAGTCTGCCCATGAGGTTTTGGTTGCTGAGCGTGTTTACGGCTTGTTGGGCCTGTTCCCTCGTGGCATATTCTACAATGCTGAAAGTGAAGTTAGCGATTAATCCCAAAAGGGAGGTCCAAACATCAAAACTTACCCGCATCCCTACATATCCCGCGGAACATCGTCCCAATCCGTCAATCCAACATTCCTTCAATGACCAAAAAAGAAAAGATTCAAAAAGCCAGCTACGTATAGGCGCCCACCTTCGACATTCCATTCGGAAGTAACAACACGTCTGCAAATAAGACCTCTCCAGCTGCAAAATAACCCCCGTTAGCCCCTATTTCTCCTTGCCGAAAAGCCATCCTCAAAACTAACCAGATCTCATAAAATCCTTGAGGTGATGCCATTTCACATCGTATGAAAGGTTGCCGACGTAGACACGACGGTCTTGTTGCGAAGATTCCCGAAGGCTGCTCATCATCTGCTCTCGCGCAGCGGCACGCTCTTCAAACGACCTATTTGGAGCACCTCCGTAAGCTGAACCACCCGAACCCGCACCTGCACCTGCGCCCGACATTGGAGAACGAGATCTGCGGTTGTCACGGGAGCGAGATCTGCGAGGGGAGTATGAACGTCGACGACTGCGACGTGGGGAGCGGGATCGAGAGCGAGATCTCTCGCGATTCTGTCGCACCAATTTAGTCTGTGTCTCAATCATGAAGGGTAATAGGTCCTTTGGTCGAAGGTGAAGGTGAGGAAAAGGAGAGGAGAGGAAGGGAGTCGGGGAAGAGGGGTGTTTGTGTTTATTAGCTTGCCCCTCGAAGAGTGTGGCTTAGTCCGTAGACAGGTGGTTTCAAAGGTCAAGTTTGCCTCTGCCAGGCGCGGACAGCGACGACAAGGCTGCAGACACCTGCGGCCGGTTTCGGCCAGAGACAGGACCTTGGGCGATATGATATACGATTGAAGAAACAAACGACTTACACTCGGGCGGTAACTGTCGTCAGCTTTTGATCGTAGAGGTCGAGTTAGCAGAGTTCAAGAG
>LLCD01000707.1:0-15467 GCA_001414355.1 Hymenoscyphus salicellus
AAGTAAGAGAACTATAGGGAGACAATATATTTATATTTCTATACTACTATCAAATATACCAGATATGAAAAATGGTAGTAATATATTAGGTTGAAGTAGACATCGCTATTCTAACTTTCTCTTATAAAGACTTGGGATAGTTTAGTGTCATCAGGGGGTTTAAATTGATTAATCTAAAGTGTATTGACTATATAACACTGGAGAGTTATAACTAGTTATTTATCACTTGGCAATTTAATTGTTCATCGTATAAACTCAATTTATTAGTTCAACTTGTAGTCAATTATCAATATTTATATCTCCTTCTTAAGGAATAATGTTTTTATTGTATAGAGCTCTGCAGTTCTATATATAAATTTTAATTACAAATCCCCTACTACCCCTTGTTTTGTCGATATCGGTTTACAAATGTTCAATCCACTTTCTCCATAACGAATTATAAGAGACATTTAAAATATTTCAGTGGCGTAACCAGCTAATAACTGAGTAGAGAGAGCAGAGAATCAGAGCATTATTCGGCGAATTAGATAAGCTTGAAATTTAGGAATATTTTTATGTTTCTAGCGAGATGAACTCTTTAGATGCTTGAGTGAATGAGACTTCCTAATTCAAGGTATTTAAAATAGGTTTCCATATCGAATAGGAGGCAAGACTAGCTCTCGTAACTCTACATATACAATCTTCTCTCTGTGATTCTGCTTGTGAAAATAACTAGCACTATCAAGAGGATTTGATGGTGCCAATAGGAGGGCTTTAGAGCAACATGGATATTTTATATTTGATTTACTTCGTCAAGAAATTCCTCTTTGGCGGGGGAGGGGGTCCTTTTGTTGGAGGTGATTTAAAAGGAGGACTAGACTTTGCCGGTAGCGACTTGGATGCAGGAGGAGATTTTTCCTCATTTGTAGGACTCGTAGTGATAACGCAGATGAGACAGGTAATCATTAAATCCAAGGCAAATGTTGATTATTGGAGAGTGGCAAGAGCAGAGCCTTTCTCGATAGCAAACTTTGCTCTAAAGCTTACAGAAGCTGGAGCTGCAACAATATATATGTTGGAGCCCAAGCTCCAGTGAAAGAAGTCAATACCGAGAGCCAGAGAAAAATTTGCGTCGATTTGACAAGGCGAGTTCACCTGAAGCACCTCAGAAATCATGCACAATGAATTGGCTCGTGAACAAAAATCGCAGTCGCAAAATTGAGGTTACTTAGCACACCATCACCGTACATACCCGCAAGAGATACGACTATCCAAAACTCATAACTATAAGAGCTGGCTCATTATAGCTTTGAACATTTCAACCACCTCCACGCTCATCGCATTCTCACTCATCCCATCTACTTTGACTCTTGCCTCCAAAGAGACTTGCTCGATGATAGCTAGCTGTCTTGAAACAATTTGCCAATATCATCCACCTTTCCAATACCTCTATGAGAATGAAGACAAAATAAGCTTAGTTATTCTACTCATTTATAATAATCAGATTTGATATTTTTAAGTTTAGGTGGAATAATCGGAGAAACAGATCAAGGTATTCTACTCTTGATCTATCACGAATTCCTGCAATCCCTTATGAAAGCGGGGAATACCAAGAAAGCTTCCTAGACAGTAGCACGGCATCTGTGTTCCCTAGAAAGGTCAATTCAGTAAGGTTCTATAATTCAGGAAAATCCATATCTCACCAGCCTCTACGCAGTGTCAACCCTTCTGTAGTATCACAACACTCCTTCTCCACCACCGCCGAAAACCCCAGACCCTCCATCCAAACCCTTCTTACAAGAAATCGTTCCGGATGTTTCAACGGCGATATACAAGGCGGTAAGTAGTGATACCAATCATTCTCCACATTCCGGTCGAAGAGATATAGCACTTGCATAGACTCAAAATATTCGGGATAAAAACCAGACCTTTCCTAGTCGATGATTCCTGACATTTTGTACCCACACTGATTGTCAGGATCGGGTTTCACCATGATGTTTGCTGGACGGACGTCGCCATGTGTAAAGACACACTCCTTATTCGATGGCGGGAGGAAGCTTCGTAGGAAGGTTGTGAGTGCTGGACTGAGGGTGTATTGGTGTATCCTGGGGGTGGTGGATATAGAAAATTGGAAGTCTTCGAATGCTGGTATGATGTTGAGGTATTGTCTCTCATGATCATCCATGAGGAGGTCTTGGACACCCTCACCACCTACCCCTCCTAGGTTTTGGCCTGCGTGCCTCTCAAGGCTCGGAGGGTGCTGAAAATATCTTGTAATTGGGCCTGAAGGGAGAGTTGGCCATACGCCTTCTAGTGTTGTTGTTGGAATATAGGTCATCAGTAGGATCAATGTGTTTGGGAATTTGATCAATCCGTGAGGTTTAGGTACGGGAAGCCCAAAAGCGTGTTTATTGAGATACTGGAGTAAAGTGTATTCAGTGTAGTTGTTACTCCCATCGATGATCTTTGCGCAAATTTCATCGTTGAATTTTAGGACGGCGCAATGATGTCGCTCCCAGACCATTGTCGAGGCTGCAATCATTTTTTTGATTGCACCGGCGAATCCATGTTTCTTGCCTATGAGACTAGAGTCCATGTAACTGAATATAAGAGCTTTTGAATCGTTGGATTAATGGAAATACCATTTCCGCAGTCTTGGGACCGGTCACGAGGCTCTCGCGGAAACTCAGTTTCTTTGGAGATGGAGGTTTCGACTTTTTGGGAGGGTCAATCTCTTTTTGGATTTTGCGCAATGACGTGAATATATCTATCTCAGGATCTCTATCGAGTTCTTCTTTCAAACGCTGCATCATTGCTTGATTTCTCTGAGCCTTGGTGAGTAATGTTGTGACATCCTGCGTGACGCTAGATATTGGTTTGCGAAATATTCTATATTGGGTAAGGACGCTTTTTCACTTGTGGGATTCCATCTTGTGATTTTCCGAAGTGATAACTTGAAGAGCGTTTAACTACATAAAGATTTAACTTTACTGTACTCAATCTGGGAGAGATTGTTAGCGAACGACCCAGTTCCAAAATCCCACTTGAACTCGGGTTCTTCTGGGGTAGTGGAGTCTCATTGTTGCTTGAAAACCGGTCAGGAAATTGACGAACGCTTTCGTTACCAGATATCTTGGAAATGCGGTGAGTGATGAGATTATTGTCACTTGAGAATAGTCTTCTGTTTGTTTGTGAAATGAAGCGGGGGGGGGGGGGGCACCACGTACGGACGGACGGCTGGAGGAAGAATGATGTGAGGGTGAAAATAAGAGAGATGTGGGAAGAGAGAGAGAAAATTAAACTGAACTTTTCTCATCTTATCGTACGATGTATGTTGGTTTGATGTTGGTTGTTGACTTGGTGAATGGTAGCCTTGTCTAGCCTCGTCCTCCCAAATCTACAGACAGGGTTCAGCCCCTGACAGTAGGGTCGGGCTTTCGCGACTTCTGAATATTTGGCCTCTGTCAATACCTAGCTATCAACGCTCCCACCCATCATCACCACCAGCCAACATGAAATTCTCAACGCTTTCCTGCGGTCTGCTGGCATGCATCACGCCATTGGTGTCTGCGACGGCCCTCACCTACAAGTTGCAGGCAAACGAGAAAGCATGCTTCTACTCGTGGGTTGACAAGCAGGGCGCGAAGGTCGCCTTTTATTTCGCTGTACGCACCCCTCACACGTCCTGGAATTCGAGTTTGGCAGATGATTGGGACGATGCTAATTGATTGTGGGCATATAGGTTCAAGCAGGAGGATCTTTCGATGTCGATTACGAGGTTATGGGACCAAATGAGAAACCGATTATGGATGGACAGAAGGAGAGGCAGGGAGACTTTGTTTTCACGGCGACCGAGACGGGGGAATACAAGTTCTGCTTTAACAATGAGATGAGTACTTTTGCGGAGAAATACGTGGATTTCGAGATCGCTGTACGTATTATCCTATTGAAGGGAGCGGGAGGGGGGATGGCATATCATTTCAGAAGAAATTACTAACATGCTCCACCACCAGGTCGAGAACGAAGCAAGAGCATCTTTACCAGCCAAACAAGGCACATCACCCGAACAAACCTCTGCATTGGAGGAATCCATCTTCAAGCTCTCCGGCCAACTCTCAACCATCACACGAAACCAGAAATACTTCCGCACCAGGGAGAATCGTAACTTCAGCACGGTCAGGAGCACAGAGAGGAGAATCTTCAACTTTAGTGTTATTGAGAGTTTGATGATGGTTTGTATGGCTGGATTACAGGTTTTTATCGTCAGGTTCTTTTTCCAGGTATTTAAACAATTCAAGGGGGGGCTATTTGGGAACTGGCGACTAATTATTTGTACAGGGCGCACGAAAGGGATACGTGTGAAGTACTATATTGCTGTGTATTCGTTCGTCAGTCAAGCGTTCTTTGGGAAGTCAGGTAAGGAATGGGGAGTCGGAACTTTCGTTGTATTTTTATATGAAGATCCGAAAACCGAGGGAATAGAACAATTTAATGCCCTTTTTGAACATAAACTACTTGACCGCACTTGCTACTTGTAGCTATGAAATTGTCAATATCTGTTGCGTGTTGTCACATCGCCATTCACTCTGTTCTCTACCTTAGTTCTCAGCCTCACCAATTCGCGCTAGCCTAATTTCGCTTAGCGCAATATTCAAGGATCGCGATAATTCAACTCCCATCTGCGATATGCTCCTCACCCTCTAAAAAGTTGACCAGATACCCAACCTTTTACAATACAACTACAACCATGACTTCCCTAGCAGCAAACCTGGCGAGGGCCCTTCCCAAACCAAAATACACAGGAGAAGAAGAGGAAATCCCACAACACGCCCAACAGAGAGGTCCTAGAATCGTAGGAGCAGGTACGCTCGACGATTCGCAAATTGTTTTACGGGTAGGTCGCATTCTCAAAACGCAGTCGGGAGAACATACTAATGAACGGTCTCAGAAAACGGGACCACCGCCATACGGACAACGAGCAGGATGGCGACCCAGAGGACCAGAAGACTTTGGAGATGGAGGCGCGTTCCCTGAAGTACCTGTCGCACAATACCCCCTCGACATGGGCCGAAAATCGAATTCCTCCAGCACCGCGCTCGCAGTCCAGGTCGATGGGGAGGGAAAGGTGAAGTATGATGCGATTGCGCGACAGGGACATAATGATAAGAGGATCGTACATGCTTCGTTTAAGGATCTGATACCACTTCGACAGCGCGCTGACGCAGGGGATATCAATCTTGATCGACCGAGTGAGGAGGAGGTTAAGGCTTCCACGGAACGGACGAAGGATGCTCTTGCGAAGTTGGTCAATGGTGCGGTGGCGGCACAGAAACCGAAGAATGTGAATATTGGAAGTAAGAAGGAGCCTACGTTTGTACGGTACACGCCGGCGAATCAGATGGGGGATAATACGAGAAAGAATGATCGGATTATGAAGATTGTCGAGAGACAGGTTGATCCTATGGAACCGCCGAAATTCAAACATAAGAAGATTCCACGAGGACCACCCAGTCCACCGCCGCCCGTTATGCATTCACCTCCGAGGAAGTTGACGGCTGAGGATCAGGAGGCGTGGAAGATCCCTCCGCCTGTGTCGAATTGGAAAAATCCTAAGGGTTATACGGTTCCGCTGGATAAACGATTGGCAGCAGATGGTAGGGGATTACAGGATGTTACTATCAACGACAAATTTGCCCAATTCGCCGAAGCATTATTTACAGCCGACCGACATGCGAGAGAAGAGGTTAAGCAGAGATCATTGATGCAACAGCGGTTAGCAGAAAAGGAAAAGTCACAAAAAGAGGACCACCTCCGAATGCTGGCACAAAAGGCACGCGAGGATCGAGCAGCCGTTGGATCAGGAAGACGAAACTCACGAACCTCTCGCTCTCGCTCTGGAAGCTACTCCTACTCAGAATCCGAATCCGACAGCGGCTCCGAAGCAGGCGTGCGCGAACGAGAAAAAGCCCGACAAGAGAAGCGTCGCGAGGAGGAGCGCAAACTCCGACAATCACGCATGGGCGCCGAACGAAGAGTGCAAATGATGGCGCGCGAACAGAACCGTGATATCTCCGAGAAGGTCGCTCTAGGGCTGGCGAAACCTACGCAATCCTCGGAGAGCATGTTTGATTCGCGGCTGTTTAATCGAACGGCGGGCTTTGATACGGGGTTCAATGAGGATCAGCATTATGATAAGCCTCTGTTTCAGGCGCATGATGCGATCAATAGTATTTATCGCCCGCAGCAGAATATGGATGATGGGGAGGACGATGAGGCTGCGGAGGCGGAGATGGGGAAGATTGCTAGGACGGGGAGGTTTAGTGAGGCGCTTGGGAAGGGGACTTTTAAGGGGAGTGGGGATGTTGAGGTAAGTACTTTACATTTTTCTTGTTCTATTTTCTACTTGAACCATTTTGGGTATCTCGCATGATTTTGGGAGTAATTGCTAACTGATGTCGAATAGGCACGTGAAGGACCCGTTCAATTCGAGAAGGATACAGGTGATGTTTTTAATGTGGATGAATTCCTTACTAAAGTTGGTGAGGGCGGTGGTGCGGGAACGAGTGACAATAAACGCGGATATGGACTGCAGGCTGGAGAGGATGAAGAGAGGTCGAGTAAGAGGGCTAGGGTTGAGGAGGACTCTGATTAGAGGATGAATGAAGGGGAAAGGAGGGGAAGAAATGTGTATTATTGATTGATTGATCATTGGGCAGGGTCGCATTGATGCATTGCGTGGCTTTGGGACGGGGTCTGGGAGGTGTATTGTATTGATATCGATATTAATAAAGTATGGTCATTCCTATTTTGTTCTTTGTGAGGGGGTTGGTAGGGGGTGCTTAGGGTAATCTACTGTTTTGCGGGTAAACTAGTTTGGAGTAATCCACCGTTTTGGAAGTAGGCTGCTAAATTCTTGGTCGTGATTAGCTACTGTTTTAGGGGTAAGCTGATAATTTCGGGTTCGTAGGTAAGCTGCTACTTTCTGGGTCAGATGCAGGTAAGCTGCTCATGGGTGGATGAACAGGTGATAACAAAAATTTGACTTTTTCGCTTTTGTATGGCGAATGCCTTCTCGTCTCCGGGATTTCTTGGGGGGCGTCGAGCGATCGTCAAAAAGAAGAAATTGCCTTCCAAGTTTCAAATGTATTGTGGTTCTAGACTTTGAGGGATGGAAGGTTAGCGACTTCCGGGTTGAGAAAAGTGCGAACTAGGCTGAGAACGGGACAAACTTCAATTCTTCGTGAGTTCAAGTTTGACGAGGAACTTGGGGGTTTCTAGCACCACAAGCATGCAAAAATAAAGTGAGCAGTAATTGAGAAGCGAGGCTTGGGTTGGAGGTGATTGGAAATGAGGGGGCCTTTGAAGGGATCATACTGTCTCTTCTACTGGTAGCGGCTTGTAGGTATTGGCGAGGACCAAGTTGAGATCTTGGAGGGAAGGAGCGAGTGAAGGACGTAACTTGGAAAACAATTGAGTGTTTCCGAAGGTAGGTATTAACGAGGTCGAGACCGACGGGAGTCTGAGGAATGAAATAGATATCCGATCATTGGTGGGTATTGCTTGATTCCGGCTGAGTCGAGACGTTATAGGGAAGGAAGGAAGGAACGAGGTGATTGTTTCTCCTCGTCCCACCTACCTACAGCAGTTCTTGCATTTTCAGGATGTTGGCGCGGAAGGAGCAACTAAGTGTACTTCTGCTTGAAGAAACCTGTCATCTACCTACCTAGGTACCTGAAATCCCCCTCGCCCAAAACAATATTTTGTTACTTTCTGCTCAAACATTAGCAGATACACAGAAGAATGTAAATATCCTTTTCTTAGATACACCATTTACAATAATGTACGCGTTCGTCCTAGCCTGTATTTTCTTTTTCCGCTCGATAATTAATTTTGTTGTGGTAGTTACTTTTTTCTGTAGGGTTAACGTAGGAAAAGTTGAACATGAAAGGACGAGTTCGAATACAAATCCAGATATTGAGCGGAAGGAGCAAATGACGGTTCGCTGGGGGTCTCATCAAGGCCGGGACCTCGTTGAGGTTCTGACATAGAAGGAGCGATGGCATACTAGCGTGAAATGGCCGGAGACCGAGAGGAGCGATGGAGTTGGTGGGAAAAGATTTAAACGAAGCATCACTCGTCGGATCAAGGATTCGCAACATTATGAGCTTTCTTGGAGCTTGTGATTCTCTGATGATGGATGTTTAATTTTCTCTTGCACTTGGATCTGGCTTTTGGGCGTAAAGGGGGAGCGCTGGTGCATTGGGAAGGGATTTTGATGTTCATGGCAACGGGAGATATAGCGATATCTACGTTTGATGGGTGAGAACTGTGTCTTGTTAGATTGCCGTCGAGACGAAGCGGAATTTTGTTGCTTCGGGATTGGAGAGGGGTTAGGCCCTTTGGAAATGGGGGAAAGGTAGGTATTAGCGGCCAAGTCCAAAGACTGATGGGAAGGAACGAGGAGGTGTGTCACCAGAGTTTCTCGTCATTAGGGTTCGATAGGTTTGGATGACCTTGGTAGGGAAGGAACGAGGGGGTTTTCTCGGTTTTTGACATAAGTGCATACCCCTTAAGGAGTTTTCTCTCCCCCTAAATATTCTTCTAATATTTTCATTATTCTGCATATCTTTGCAGTAACAGGCTGACAAGTGCAACGGAAGCAGAGAACCCTTCTCCGTCAAACAATACAGTCATGTGTGAATTCTACTGACGTTATTTTATTCTTCGGCTCGAAAAGGTAGTCGATTCATCTTGAAAGAATGCTTTACTCTCGGAGCTCGTTTCCGCGTTCGTCGTCACGCCCGCCCTGGATATTGATGAGTCATTTAGAGGGAAATGTAGAATGGAATACTAGGTATGAGAGACTTGAATTGAATACCCTTTCATGGCTGGTCCTGACGGGTTCAAAAACAAGTCGAAAAGTTGAACGGAAGGAACGAGGGAGTTATTGTTGGCTGGTGATTGGGCTGTCACCATCGAGGGGTTTTGCGATGGGCGAATTAATTTGGTGGTTGAGTTTGTCTCATGCGTCTCTTTCGTTTCTCTTGTACAACTGTCTACATTATCGTTGGTCGAAGCAACTTGTTTCCTCCAAAACCCTCAAATTTTTCTTTCTTACTTGTTCATCAGCAGTATATCTATTCCTACGCATCGTATATTGAAATTATTCATCCTCTTTAGTCACCATCTAGCGCTCTACCTCTCAATAAATGTCTCCTCCAGTTAAAAGGGGTTGGATAATCAGTCATTTTCCTTGTCCGGTGCCCGTATATTGGTTTTTGTTCTAATTGGTCTCCTCGGTTTCAAGCAGTATTTTTGAGTGGTCCTTGAAATTTCCTTGGTAGGTCGCTTTCGGGGCCCTGCATGCACATGTCCATGTCGGTAGTTCGGTGTCATCGTTTGAGGTTACACGAAGCTCATTGAAACATTGAGATGGCCAGTCATCCAGCGCCACGGTTTTAGGGTTGCAGTGAAAATAACCGGGGGGGGGGGGTGTGGAGAGAAGTTTCTAGTACAATGTTCAGATTGCACCTTTCATATTGTCACATTGTCCATCAAGTCTTCACGACTCTGAGGGACCAAGGTATTCGTCTTTACAACTGCTAGGTTCGTGTTGAAGATATTTCCATCATTATTACCTTTGTGATTTCAATCGGGTCTTCGAGAGTTCGATTTGAAAAAAATGGGTTCTAAGAAGAAAAAGGGGGAGAAGAATGCCGGAAAGACATCATCACCGAAAAAGAATGGCACAGCACAAGTAGATATTCCTATCTCTCTTTTCTGCCTCCCATTGTTTCTTACAACTAATTATAGCTAAATTAATGAGATTTTACAGAATTCAGGAAAGAAACCCAAAGCTTCGGCGGCTTTGACAAGCGACTTACAACCATTTGCTGGCAAGCTCATGCATCGATTTTACGAGCCTTTGGTGCTCCTACATGTACTTAGCAGAAATAGCGACCAGCGGATCACTCGATACCCTTCAGAAGAGAAAGTCATCCCCCAATCGCGTACAGAACTCCGAAGGGATTTTCTTGACCAACTTGCTTACATTTGTGATTACTTGAAGGGCGGAGAAACAGTTACAGCCGTTGGGCTCGAGTGGGAACCATCAATGCTCACATATTGGGTTACTTCTAACAATGGTTTGTCAGCAAAGGTTACAGCATTTCTCCAAGAAATTTTGAAGACCCTTCAGAGGCTCGCATTGTCTCCTACTGTACAGACAGCAGCACGAGAAGCAACAAGAGAAGCTGTAGAGGATTATATCGCTGTGATATCGATCGAGTTTAATCTCAAACGAATCAAAGAATACCAATCGCTTATGAAAATAAATTTCCAGAAGAGCTTGCTTGTTCTCGGAAGGTCTAATGATCCGAAAGGTGAGCAGAAATTGTTTTCTGGAAAGCAGATGCAGCATGAATCCTAACTTAGCCAACAGATAAAGCTTTGGTGGATTGGCTCACAGAATTTCTCGCTTTTGGACATGATCTTCATGGTCTTTGCAAGTTTGCCTACCAGCAAAGGGCCTCTGATTGCATGAAAGACCTCCACAAAAAACACATTAGGGATAAAGACAGCCCAACAAGCAGCGAGTCAAATATACATGATTTTACCCAAACACGACACTATATCGGACGACTTGGATCTCATCTACGAGCAGCAAAGATACTTTCCAAGGCTGCCTGCGAAATCCCATCATTGTTTGACGAATTTAAGATCGCACTACTGCCTCGTTCTCCAGTTACCACCATGTCACCACCCCTACGCCGTGCCACCACTCTAAACGGTATAGTAAATCGAATTTTTTCAAATGCCCCAGAAGACGTGCAGCGATATCAAGACTCCCTTGCCACCATGGATGTTAAGTTTGGAATTCTGCCTAAGCTTCAAGAAGTGTACCAAGACAAATCGAGTGGCTTCAAGCCAAGGGTGCATGCAGAAACCCACGTATTGGAATTCTTCCATACCAAAAGGTTGAAGTTCTTGAATGACGACAAATACATTGGTTGCAGCAAGCCAGCTTGTTATTGCTGCTACCACTATATCCGACTCCATAAAGGAAACTTTATACTTCCAGCATCGCATGGAGTCAGATATCTCAGTTGGCGCCCACCGGATCTTCCCGAGCAAGCAGATGACAACCAGAGACAGCAACAGAAGGTTCTTATAAATGCCCTAACGGAACAAATTCGAAATGATGCTTTGACGCAGATTGATAAGTGTGGTGGACCGAATCCGTATCATCCGGACTCCACGGCTGGTCTTACTGCTTCGATGGAAGGGAATTTATTACATGAAGATATGGAATCTTGTAAGGGGTTCGCCTTGTTGGAGTTCTTGTGCTAATCTCGTGGTTAGTGGTTATTGATGGAGACACAAATTCTATGCTTGGGGATTCTACCTCCGAAGACGAGGATGGGGAGTCTGGTGGTTGTGCGTTGGAATGCTGAGGTTTTTTGGGAGGACTGGCAAGAGATTCATTTGTCTGAAGCCTCGGTTCCAGTCTGTTATAACTAACTACCTGATTTATAATTACACCAACTAATTCGTGACGATGTTGCTGCGGGTAGGCTCCCTGTGCTATGGAGGCTAGTCGGGCTTTCTTTTGGAGAGGATTGACGGTGGGCTGTCGTATTCCCTTTCTCCGGAAACCACGATAACTCTCCTTGTCTTCCTTAACCTCATATTGCATGGTTCAACCTAGTCTTCTTGCAATTAGTACACTCGTCTCCTTCTTTGGCGTTAATGAAATTTGGGGGCAGGTGGCAAGATACCGAGAGGAATTTTGAATTCAATTTAAGGGGTCATGAGAAATATATCCGCTCCTTTGAAACCTACGTCGCTGGTCGCTTACGTGCTTAGCAGGGCCTCCGGTAAGTCGGTCACCTCAGACTTACTGTACTGAGAACCCCGCTTTATTAAGCAACCCCCTACACTTGGTCGAACAAGGCGAGAAGGTCTAAGGTAATGAGCAATTCGAATGAACTATTCTAATATTTCTTGAGGAAAATTTCGAGTACCAGTCCACTGTTTTGTAAAATATTCGTCAAGTAGATGACAGTGAGCAATTATCAATCTCTTCCACTTCTTACCACACTCTTCTCGTAAGAGAAACACCTTAATCTTGGGGAGACCAAGAAAGTTTTCGTGATGTCTCTTTGGGTTCTTCTTGCCAAGTCAGCTCGTAGCTTCCTATGCGACTAAACGTTATACCGGTCTGTTGGGGCTGTCTCGGGTTCATGGCCGTAAGCTGATGGGTTACACAAAACAACTAAAACAAACATTATCAAGAGATGGTCGTAATATAAACAGTTCACCTTTCCGAACGTCGCATCTTTCTTCACCTCTATTTTCGTCCACGGCTTCACCGTTCATTTACACCCCTGATATGAGCGAAATATCAAGGGCGCTCCGTAGCCTCTGGTAAGAAAAGAAAAACGCGTGTTTGAAAATATAATATAAATGATATAATGCCTAGTTGAGGAGAAAGTACATTGGAGCCTGAACAGTACCAACATGACCAACCGGGCTTGGAAATTGACTCCCGGCATCCCCTACTGACCTACGACAGTTCGAAATTAATTGAGAAGCCAACCAGCGACGAGGGAGAGGGCAAAATACACGGATTGAAGAGAAAACTCGGCATTAAAGTCACCGCAAGTACAATTATTCTCATCGTAGGCGCAATCATTGGAGGGGCAGTTGGCGGGACGTTGGCGAATAAACACAAAATCGATGTAATCGATTCTACTCCACTTTTGCCAAATTCGTCAATCAGTCAACTGGACTTATCTAGCTGTCCCGTACTATCCAGTCTTCTATCAAATCAAGTCCGATCAAATTTTTATATCACCCTGGGACGGGAAACCATGGAATACCTTGTACGGCAGCGATTCCATTAGACAGCATGATACGATTATTCCACGGAAGGGTGCAGCATCTGCAGCAAGTGAAGATATGTCTTCAAAAGGCTTTGGGCTGAATGTGTATTTCTAGGGACCTCACTCTAGAGCTTACGACACGACTACTTTGATGCACAGGTCAGTCTCGACAAATGGAGTACGGGAATCTGACGTTACAAGCTTTTCAGGGGACTCCTACTTCCAATTTAGCAGGTTATTTCCAAGGTTGCGGGTCCACGAATTGTGTGAATATCACATCCAGGGTCTAAAGAATAAACAGTTGCTCAGTCGTCCATTGGGGGTTTTGTTCGATAAAACGGCTGATTGAGTTCGAGCCCGCCTCATTCGCCTGGCCTCTCTTCGCTTGCAGAACTGCTTCTAGATCTAACAAAAGTTGAGACCCAAGAACGATCTCAAGAAAGTCAGTGAAAATGGGAATTGTTAAATCCAGATCGTTTTGAAAGACTACCCGGGTTTCTCAGGCAAAAAGGTCTTGAATCTCGAAGTCTATAAGCCAAGTATGCGTTTATAACAGTCTGTCAGACGGAAGTCACGTGGTAGGCAGAATATGCCTAGCTTCTTACTCAACATGTATAAGTACTCGAGGACATCTTCCTCTTTACACTCTCTGAGACAGACAAAGTACAATCACTCTTTAGACGACAATACATTTGCACCTCAATTCAACACAGTCGCATCACAAAGTCGACTTCCAATACTGAAAACGACCTCTCTATGCATTGAATAATCAAGGGTTGAAACCCAGTTTCAGCCGTAAGCCGTCCGTCCCTAACTTAATGTAAGTAATTTCGATAGATATTGAACTGGTCCGACCCACCAATAAATCATTGCAGAGCCAGAGTAACTGCTTTCCAGCATCGTTAGATATGAAAATATCTCCTGGAAGGTCGATGAATACCCCTTTCTGATTGCGTAGTACCCATCTTCACCAACAACCTTTGAGTGAATTCGTTCTTCGCGAGTGCGTTTGCTTAAGGCTTCTAGCATTGCGTTTTTCGCCTGCAGCGTCGCAGGTTCTTCCGGTATCAGGTCTCCAGGGGAATTATGCTTTTGAAAATGTTGATAGAGTTGCCCAGAGATGTTGATTGGCGTTGGACATTGAAAGGGTATGATTCAATTTAAATAGACGACAAGAGAGCAGGCTGAAGCTGGGAGTTTATTTTGGGAATCCTGTGGTACAGGCTTGTCACACATCATTACGGGAAAATGGGAGATTTTGCTTTTTCCTGCAGCCTCAGCACCTACTATCAGCTTCATAGCATAGCGACGGTAACACTCAGGGAGAAACATCCAGCCGTGAGAGAATAACCACTAGTAAGCATAACACCACATAAGGCATTTGCTGAAGATGTAAATTCTCCCCCGCGATTCAACCCGGTCCCCTTTGGGATCAAGGAGGAGGACCACTGGTCCGTAAAATGGCTGTGTAAGTTTGCTTCTCGGAATATTCAGTTGCATCCTGGTGCCATTCTTGTATAGTAGTTGGAAAGGATTTCAGTCCCAGAAAACGAAACATAGGCCTTCTTTCTTCTACCTCTACATATAAAGCAATAATGTGGCTTTAGCTGTCTCAAATTTTCGACACCGCCTTGTACTACCCCATTAGAAGTGCTGAAATCCTCAATCATGCATGCAAGATTCAAAAAGAATTAAAAAGAATTAGAGAGCGTCGTCTCCAGCAGCATGTGCTAGTACCACAGACCCGCACTGGCCGTTCCGAACAAGCTAATAGTATCAACTTGAAGCCACCACTTGCTTCTTGGCTCGTTCCTGGCAGAGCTAAAGGAATGCAAAACTTACTTCCCAGGGGAGACAAGTGCATGGGATGTGCAACAAAATTTGAATGTTCACGGAATGAGTAGGTATCATGTTGGCCTCCTTTGAAAACTTCAAGCCCACTGAAGCAAGTTTTTGTTAGATCCGAGGATCGTTGTTTTTCTTCTCCCCCGCTCATTCAACATTAAGTCGCTTTGGCCTACTTGCATTGTACATATAATGTATCCTACTTTCAGATACTTTACGTAAGGTAAAGCTAAAAGCTACAAAGCTGGTCACGCTCTACGTGGGTGAAGACAGAGTCGTAACTCTTTCAACAAAGCCCTGGAAGTTCTTTGAAGAATATCAAAGTTCGCAGAATTATCAATCCAGCTATGCACAACCTTTTAGTGCATATTTCTACGATTTAATATAAACTTGCAACATCGCAGAATCGGCTACTTTCACATCCCACGTAAAACCACGTGCGGTAACCCCCCTCAAGCACATACTGTCGACAATAAAATAAGACTACGAGAGGTAACTAACACTAGGAAACCAGCTGTTAGCTTCCAGTTATAGCGTTGTAGTAGATTCAGGACCATTTTCAAAAACTGACGTTAGATTTTGACCCTCTCTACAGGAACGGAAACCTGGATTGTATATGTCATGGTTACTCTAAAAATATATAAAGCGATTATTGGTTGGCTTATTGATATTATTAGCAATATCTACATAACTTAACTATCTCGTTCTTTTGCAACATTTTGTTGCCGTGTAGACGTTGTTGTATACTCTAACAAGGGC
>LLCD01000708.1:0-15458 GCA_001414355.1 Hymenoscyphus salicellus
GGTCAAGTGATCTAACCCAACATTGGGCCAACATTACCCAACACCATTCCAAAGCAACACAAATAACGTATGCTCAAGAAGCAACCAACACATGTTTGACAACCTGCAAGCAATCTATATGCAGAGGAACACCCTCAATACTGCCAAAGAAACCCCCTCAGATCCCTAAAGCAAGGGACCTCCACACCCCCAACATGGGTAAAATGCGGGGTACATAAACAAACTGGCCCTTGCTGGGGTTATGCATATAACAGTCAACCATAAAAGTTGTATGTGAATACAAAATTAGAGGGAAGCTCTGACAAGGAAGTGAGGAAAGAAAGGAGGCATGGGTTGGCATCAAAGTGCGTTTGGGTTGAAGTAGTACAATTGCATTCAAAGTGTTCGCAATTCTTCCGAGGTTGCCCTGTCCCGAGATAGCTCGAAATAATCATCCAATTAGACAACATGCTTTCCCAAAGCATCACCCAGTATCTCGGTAATTGCGAGAACCTTCTCCTCCTGAAACCTTCTCCCAACGACTTGAACCGCAACATGCGCACCGTCGTAAAGCTCCGGATCATCTACTTCAAATTAGCACCCCCGCGCCTTTCCACATCCCATTCACCAAGCTAGAAAGCAGACAGAAGAAAACTTACAAGCATCATTAACCTTCCCGTCCTCCTCACTAAACCCCTTAAAACCCTCAACCACAACATCAACCCCCTTATCACAAACCGTAACCGGCAGTACCGCAGCCGAATAATCAAGTAAATTAATCCAAGTCGTATAACCTGGCATAATCCTCTTAGCTTTCTCTCCCTCTTTAACCAAGAACTTCTTCCTATTCCCCCACACATCAGCCCTTGAACAGAAAAGGAAGACATACCATAGTAATCATACATATCTGGTCTAGCAGCCGCGAAAGGAGCTAATGGTGATATCACCGCATCGACGGGTCGTCCTGTGCCTGTTATTGAGACTGTCGAGTTCCAGTATTCCATGTAAGTTTTTTGGAATTGCCGCTTTGCGACGTTGTTGGCGGATATTTGGGAAGCTGTGAATTGGGGTTGTTTGGTGCTGTAAACTGAGGCGATTTGGGCGGCCATTGGTTCACCCGAGAGGGCGAAGGCAGCTTGGACGTCTGCTCCGCCGTCGTAGACCCATGTTTTGAACTGATGTTAGTTAGTATGGGAAATTAAGGTAACTTCGGAACACTTGCAGCTATTCCCAAACCTTCTTGGTGAGATGGGGGAGTCCACTATATTTTCGAGTAAGTACATGGTTGTTATTAATAGCAACAGAGGACTGTGATATTTTACCTCAACAACCTTATGTCCAAGTTTCTCAATAGTCTTAACCACAATATCAATAGCTCTCTTAACCGGAGGCTGAGGATGAATAATCCCATCATCCCTCATAATACCAAAACACAACTGCCCACCACTCCCGGCTTTCGCAATATCGAGAACTGCTTTCTCGTGTTCGTCCCTCCATGGAATCTCCGCGACTAAAGGATCATGCAGCCAAGGATCTGTACTCAAAATCCCCTTGATCACTAACTTCAGCGCTCCAACCGAAGTAGCCAACGGCCCAACAACAGACAAAATTGAATTCTGTCCATCCATACTATTTGCCATGCCCTCATACGGAAGTCTCCCAGCCGAAGGTCTGATACCATAAAGACCATTGAACGCAGCTGGTATTCTGATACTACCTCCAATATCAGTTCCCATACCTAGTGGACTTCCTTTGATACCGATTAAAGCACCTTCTCCTCCGGAAGAGCCACCACAGGCAAGAAACCGGTTTTTAGGATTCCAAGTGTATTCGATAATGTTATTTACTGTTTCTCCAGCCATCAGCGTATGGGGGACACTGGTCTTGCAGAAGAGAATTGCGCCTAGGGAGCGGAGTTCTTTTACCATTTCGGATTCGAAGACTTTTTCTTTGCCGGTGCCTTTTTTGCCTTCGAATGTGCCGATCCACTATTGAGTTTTAGCATTGTAATTGTGAATGGGGTTCTGTGACGATGCAACGGGGCAATTCTACCCAGAAAGGAACTCTCCAATGCTGTATGAGTTCCAGGGGCGACTTACACCAACATAGCCCATCGTAGTCTCGACATCCTTGACATGGAATTGATCTTTCAAACTGACTGGGAGACCATGAAGTGGACCAAGGGGGTTTCCATGCTTGGCATAATACTCATCAGCTTTTTTAGCATCGGCAATTGCAGCATCAAAGAAAATCTCGTGAAGACAGTTGAGCTATCTCAATTAGCATGTGTCTCTTCATCCCAGAATATGGATATACTAATTGATGAGCAAGCGCTGCTCGATGGCAAAATGCTTCAGTAACTTCTTGTGCTTTCCATGCTCCAGTGGTAGTCTTTTCAACAATTCCAACTCCATCAGTCTCGGTGATTTCAACTTCTCTTGGAGAGAGAAACTGTTGAATATATTTTCCAGTCACGTCCTTTTGTTCTGAAGACGAAGGAACGGGTACGGGCAACTTCCATGCTTCTGGTATTAATGCGTTGACGGCGTTGCGCTTCTCCGTTGCCGATTCCTTCCAACCCATTGTTGCGTTTTTGAGTGTGTTTGGTGGTCGAGTTTGAAGGTATGTTTAGATATTGAAGAAAGAGTCACACTGAATAATTCAAGATCTGGTTGAAGGATGGTGTTAATGAATACGCCAACAAATAGGTGGGGTACCTACGTCCCGTAGTGCGGCGTTATCAGTGCAGTACCTTAGCACAAACGGCTACAAAGGTGGGGATCCAATCATATCTCAACTGCCTTCATTCACTACTAACAGCTTTACTAACACCAACTTCAATATTATCGGACGATTCCTCAAACATCTGACGAATATTGAGATTGATCCTCTTTTTGTTCATCCAGCAATCCCAGTCCGGATACATCTTCCCTGGCCAATATGCCAGATATTCTGGGGTGGTGTCTGGAATGATTTTGGGAACGCCGTGCCAAGCGTATCTACTCTCCCCCGCCATGTAGACAACATCTCCAGAGTCTAATCTCAACGTCTCTTGATGAAGCTCCCCAGTGAGTTTATCCTCAAGACCTATAATGAATATGCAAGCACATCCCAAGCTGATACTTACCAGCCCTCGGTCTGCTTCCTCGCTGACATCGCGATGCATGCTCAACTTGTCTCTTGCGGAGTAGACATTGATTATTGCAGCTTCAGGCACCATATCAGTAAATATATGCCCTATCATTTTGGCAATGCTCTCTGAAAATGCGGGTGGCTTTTCGTCTGGATAAACCTTGTTTGTCCAATCGTATTGACCACCAAGAGTAACCCAGTGCAAATTCTTCTCCAAAGCTGTGCGATTTAACATTGGCTTGTGCTCATTCAGATCCTTTGGAGCAAATGAAGAAGCTTCCGGTTTAGTTGAGAAGAACGAGGCTCCATTTTCGGGGTAGGAAACATTGTAATGAAGATGGAAATTGGTTTGGTTCTCTGGCTTTGACAGTTCGTCATGTAAGAGTTGATCCAGAAGAATTTGTTGAACAATGGGAGGTAGAAGCTTGGGTAAGACAACCAGACCTGGGAAATATGTCAGGGCATTCGAAATGCGTAAGGACATTGTACCATTTCCCAGAAACCTTCATTGATAGGCAATCGGAAAATGACATTGTGTAGAACTATAAGAAAGCTTCCCTACCTGGTATATGTCTGGGATTGTAAGCAGCAGAGTCGGTCTTTTCGGATTTGAAGGACATTATCAGCGGCTCCATAAGTAAAGGACTTGCAAAATCTTTAAAGAATGCTTGGGTAAAAGGCATCCGATTTTCATCGACCGAAAGCTTTACATTCTCGAGAGAAAAGGCGCTTGCTGATTTCGGCGATTTGACTTCATCCATAAATCTTTCCAAGCCCTCAAGATCCCCAGCGAAAAGTACAGAGAGGTGATCCAAGACAAAACGTGCAAACACGCCTTCTAGACCGTCTTCTGCTATTTTTCCGGATGCAGGCTCAACAGAAGAAGGCCCTGGAATCTCGAAGGGTGGTTTTGCCTTCGTCCACGACTTCCATAAACCCTTCAGTCCCTTGGGGGCTAATTGGTAGGCATCGAGTTCGTCCTTGCCCTTGGGTGAAAACTTAGTAACGGATGGTGTTTCTGAGGCCATATTTTTTTCGGAAAAGAATGCAAAGTAATATGCCGCCGAAAAGATCTGGTATTTGAGAGCGAAAGAGCTCGTCTAGTGTAAGAGTGTTGTGCGTTGGAGAGATTCTTTGGTGGCGTGGTGAGGCCGAGAGGATCGGGGCTTCCGCGGCCAAGCGAAGTTCGCGTTTCCCTGTTGACTTGCCTCTCAGCCTTCGCGCCAACTTTTGTTTACTGTATTGCACAACTCACGACAACAACAACCACCACATCCAGAACCACGGCCAGAATCGAAAGATTTCACGACAAAATCGGCATCCCATCCCCCTCGACCTCCTTGCTTGTTCATCTCGCCCACCGCTCGTCCACTCCACTCTCCCCCAGGTTACTTGCAATCGCAGATGGTTCCGTAACCAAGGACTGCCCCTCCTTCCACACCGCCCCACCAGAACACCGAAAAGCAGAATTACTGCATCAATTACCCTCCACACTCCTTTTGCGCCTCAAACCCAAACATAATTCGTCATGGAGAACTACCAGAAGCTGGAGAAGATTGGTGAAGGTTCGTGGCTGCACCACCCTTCCCTGGCTGCAGAATATGCTGCATGTCAACACGAGTCTCGCATGCTAATCAAACCGTATCTTAGGAACGTATGGTGTTGTCTACAAAGCCCGCGACCTCTTAAACTCAAACCGAATCGTCGCCCTCAAGAAGATCCGCCTGGAAGCAGAAGATGAGGGTGTCCCAAGTACCGCCATCCGCGAGATTTCTCTCCTGAAGGAGATGCAAGACCCAAATATTGTGCGACTCCTCAACATCGTACATGCTGATGGACACAAGTTGTACTTGGTATTCGAGTTCCTTGACTTGGACTTGAAGAAATATATGGAGGCTCTTCCCGTTTCAGACGGTGGTCGAGGAAAGGCTCTGCCAGAAGGATCCGGACCAGACCTTGGACGACTTGGATTGGGTGACGCCATGGTTAAGAAATTTATGAGTCAATTATGCGAAGGTGTTCGATACTGCCATAGTCACCGAGTCCTCCATCGCGATCTGAAACCACAGAATCTGCTCATCGACCGAGATGGTAACCTCAAATTAGCAGATTTCGGTCTTGCACGGGCTTTTGGTGTACCACTTCGAACATATACCCACGAAGTCGTCACATTATGGTATCGATCACCGGAAATTCTACTTGGAGGTCGCCAATACTCAACAGGAGTTGACATGTGGTCGGTGGGATGTATCTTTGCAGAAATGTGTACTAGAAAACCACTGTTCCCAGGAGATTCCGAGATTGACGAAATCTTTAAGATTTTCAAGTATGGTCTCCCAAGCACGAATTATTTTACCAATACTGATTATTTCCAGACTTCTAGGTACTCCAACCGAACAGGATTGGCCAGGTGTTTCCGACAAGACATGCTTCCCCGACTTCAAAACATCCTTCCCCAAATGGCAACGCGACATGGCTATACCTCTCTGCTCTGGCCTCGACGATGCTGGTCTTGATCTCCTCGAGATGATGTTAGTATATGATCCCGCGGGACGTATATCTGCAAAGGCCGCATGCCAACACCCATACTTTGAAGAAGGCAGTTCAGCATACTCGGGTCGGGGACTTGGTCCTACATATCGGAATGGGAATAACGGATACCATTAAACGTGGGCATCAAGAGTTGAATAACGCCGAGGGATAATACGACAGACGACACATCATGACAGCTTATAGCACCTAGCTTGAGCTTGGATAGTACCGGGGGGACAAAAATACCATACTACGAATATCGATATTAAACCAGAGGAAAAAAACATGGAAGCGAAGACGGAAGCTAATAAAGTGACAAAGACGGGATCTACCACACACCTCCACCCACCACTTGTCTCTATACCTTCTACCCTTTCTTCTCGTCTTCCTGCTGCGAGCATCCCTTTCTTTTTCCTTATTTTCTTGTTCTGGTAAATGAAGTACGCATTGCGATGATGGGATGGGAGGGATGGGGGGATCATTTGGGAATGGGGGGCAGGCATGGGGCGTCACGCTTTGGCTTACTTTTGCTTTCTTGTGAACCTTTGTATTGTACAGAATATGGAGGCAGGGTGATGACACAATTGTTTGGGACGATTTTCTTCGGGATCGTGCTTTTCGTGTGTACAGGACAGAAAACAAACTGCATTCCAGAATATCAAGGTCTCAAGAACTGTTTGCACTGAATCGCGAAAAGTGAGGTATGTTTGATATGTGATATTGTTTTTATTTATTCTTCGAGTTCGATTGTAAAATACTGGGGATTAATAAACCCATCCGCTGGAGCTAACTATATGTCGTCGCTCATGCTTGACCCAAATAACGCCCCTGGCTATGCTAATGTGATGCCGTTCAATGATATATACATGATATCTTTCCCATATTCCCATAAATTTCCCATAAATTCCCAAAGTATTTATTCGTTCGTCAAGGCCGTTTCTACAAATTTCCATCTTTCTTTCCCTTTTCTCATTATACATTTCTTTCCCGATATGTTTTTCCGTGTTCCGTATGCTTCCTAGTCTTATGTTTGTTGTGTTGTTTTCGTGATATTTGTTTGTGTTTGATGTGATGTGATGTGAGATTGAAGAGATGGTAAGGGAGGCGGAGGTTGTGGAAGGAGGAGGCGTTCTTAGTCGTCAACAAGGGATCTGCTTGAGCTGGAACCACTGGATGATCCGCCACGACGGGCTACGGATACAAGATGGTAGATTCCATATGCGATGAGGGCGAGGACGACGAAGAGGACGATGATTATTATTGCTATGACATCGTTTTGTTGGACCATGTTTGCGGTTGGTCAGGCGAGGGCTGTGATGTGCGGATGTATAGGTGTGGTGGAGTGAGATTGTGGTGTTTTGAAGGTGGTTGGTGGGGAGAATTGAGGAGGCTGGGGTTTTTTTGGGTTTTGAACTCGAGATGGGAGGAGGATGTGATTGAGTTGAGAGTTTTGGGAGTTGGAACAATCTGTAAGAAATCAGTTAGTAAAGTTCCTGAGGTTGGCAGAGAATGATTGTTGAAAACGTACCTTCAACAAGACCCGGATGGGTGAATGATGGGTGAAGTGAGCCGATTTAACAAGCACAAGGCTAAACAAGTTTTTTTTGCGACAATTCCAATGCACAAATTCAAATCCAAGAATCCGAACTTTGAACAGTGAAGTAGGATTAGTGAAGAGTGATGTATACAAGAGAAGTATACTTCACTGCAAGAGCGCGATGCTCCATCAGTTTTGTACTCGTGGTTGTCCTGCCATCCTCTTTTTTGCGACAAACGCTGCCAACGCAAAAGAGGCTGGGGGTGGATTTCATTGGTTGTGCTGGGTCTTGGCCACGATTGTGGTAGAAGGAGGCTGAAAATACAGGGGTCGGGCCGGAAAGCCGAGGTCCGTGTGGCGCTCGGCTTTTTCTCGGTAGAGAAAAGGTGGCTGGCAATTATCCACGTGACTATAATCCTTTTATCAGATTTTAGTTTCTTCCATTGCAAATTGATCTTTCACTTTTTATCAAACTGGGATTCGGGAAGTTGTGTAAGACACTAGGTCTTTTGATATCAAGACCTCATCTTTTAGACAGCAAACATCGAGTGTCGGGATGGTCGATTGAGAACTCCACTAGGTAATACCTAGCGCCCTCCTAGGCAGAATAAAACCCTGGATTTCGGTGCAATCTTGCCACAATTTCGATTTAGGACTTTTCCGTTTCTGCATTAATTATCCCATGCCTGATAAGGAAATCAATAATCAGGCTTGAGAACAACACCTGGTGCTGACGAAGGTCGTAAACAAAAATATACTCTGGCTGAAGAAGGCCATTCTCCCCACCTGCGTGCTCGTCTCGAATGTCAAAATATGTGACAACTCCAACAGATTTTGCCCCATTCCGAACCGTTTCCTCTGGCAGCGCAGCTTCGCCGGTGGCCTCTCGAATAATTGACTCCAGAGGTAGCTCCCCCGTAGCAATACCCCCTCCGACTGTATTGTCGAGCATTCCGGGATATGTTTGCTTGGTGGGGGATCCTATCGCGACCCAGTATTTCAGAGAGCCATCCTCAGAAACTTCATAGGCACTCATGTGGACTCCATAGACCATGACTCCGGAAAGGGCGCTGCCTGCCCGCTCAATGCTCATGAGAATTTGTTTCTCCGGGCCGTATACGGGATAATTCATCACGCCAGCCTTGAAAGGCCTTGAATGTGCCTCGATCCTTCTCAACGAGAATGGTTTGGGCCATACGAGCATCTCGCTGCTCGACTGTATCACCCACCAATGTCAAAGTTTTCGAAAAGTGGTCCACGGTCCAAAAATCCGGCCAGTTTATCTTGTTTGCTCGAGATTTGAAAACATCTTACTTTTCAATCAAGCTGGGTAGCGGAATTGTAAATGGTATCCAGATAGCCCGACCCCAATTGACTCTGGGGAGGAAATCACGAGTATTTGAAGGAAAGGAGAGTGTTAAGAGTCGAGATGGTACTCATTTGTCCTGTCTACCTGCCCAACCCAGGTGAATTCCCCAACCAACACCAACTTAGGATCCCCCCCCCAATATCTAGAACCAAGAAATTCCCGTTCTCACGGATGTAGTGCATCTTCAGAGCCATCGTATAGAAGATTTGAAATAACTGCTTTGCTGGTAATTTGTGTAAGGGAGAGGGTCTCTTCTCTGTCTACCTACAGGTGCACCTGCCTCTCTTAAGTAATGTACGAGATGTTTAGGACAATTGTATTAAGATGATTTAGAGAATCGGAAAACCGAATCTCCATTCTTCTATAAATCCCGGGACGGAAAGTGCTACCGGTGTTACCATGTCACTTGTAACATGGAAGATACAACCCACGCTCCTCCCCCCGGAAGACTCTTCCTCTCTCTCACCACATCCTGATCAATCATCTCAATCTCGGAACTCCATCATCCCGTCATGAAGCTCTTACTCGCCGTTCCTGGCGTGGCCTGCCTCATCCTCAGGGCCTACTTGAAGAACTCTCTCACCCCTCTAGGCCTCGCTGCCGCTGCTATAACTGCCATCGCTCATACTCTCCATCCATTGAGTCTTCCATTCAGTCTACTCCTAGTTTTCTTTCTTGGGGCAACGAAAGCCACAACGGCAAGTATTCGAAATTTTATCCTCGAATTGAACATCTACTAATTCTACAATCCACAGATCAAACATGATATCAAAGCCAAGTTGACCACGAATCCATCTGGCAGCGGAGGCGGAGAGGGCGCTCGCAGTCATGTGCAAGTTTACGCCAACACAATCTGTGCAACCATCCTCTCCCTGCTCGCTACATGGCACATTTACATGGGCAGTGAAGAAGAAAATAAAGCCGGGCAGTGTTGGACGATTGATAATCATGCTACTACGCCGGATTTTCTCTTGATGGGAGTTATGGCGTGAGTTGCTGCTACATTTCAACTCTTGTATCAGCTAATTGATCGTTTGGTTAGCAATTATGCTACTGTCGCCGCAGACACCTTTTCCTCTGAGCTGGGAATTTTATCCAACAATCCACCACGGCTTATTACCTCTTGGTCCTTTAGAAAGGTACCTTACGGCACGAACGGAGGAGTCAGTCTTCTGGGCTTAGTAATGGGCATACTTGGAGCTTCGACCATCACACTTACTGCCGTGACGATTCTCCCAATTTGCTCTGGCGTGCTCCCTGTCTACCTCGCCGCTCTGATTGTAGGGTACGGCTTCCTTGGAACACTACTGGATAGCTTACTTGGTGGATGGTTTCAAGCGACCCTGATGAATCCTGCCACTGGGAAAGTTGTAGAAAGCAGTGGTGGGGTAACTGTAAGTTCTCATGTGAACAAAAGATTGTTTCATGTACTAAAACAAATAGGTTCCACGTTCAACAATCGCTATGGGGCCTCTCATGATGGTTGACGCAGGTGCTGATCGCCTTGACAATAATGAAGTCAATCTTCTTTCTTCAACGATGATTTCGCTTCTTGCTATGTACATCATGGCTGCATGGAGAGGTGCATTGACTGCGACTTTGTATGTTGATGCCTCTCTGTTACTACTGGGTATATTTATCACCTGGAAGATCTGGTAGTGCTGTGTCCGCGGTGTTGGGAATGACGTTTCTTGCTTGTGGAAATAGCTTTTGGGGCAGCGCCAATAAAGCCACATAGCATGTTGTTCCTTCAGTAGTTACTAGAAGTGTGAGAACAAATCAATCAACTTCTCTGAGAAACTCAGAGTAATAGACATTATAAATAAAGTATTTGTAGACTCACTCGTGATGGACAGTAAAAGTGACAGTAAATCGTGCCTTCCTCTAAACCTTGTTCCACCTCTCTTGAGTAATTTGAAGTAATTACTCTTGATAATGAGAACATTTTAAAGTGTTATCCTAGATGTTGAGAACAAGAAAGCTTCATTGGTTTAAATCTTTAGGTTGATGATGTTAAGAAAGTTGGAACGAGATATATTTACTGCCTCTTAGGCCATCGGACCCCATCTAAGCCACCCCGGAGATAGCTCCGAATCGGCCCGACGTTAGGTCAATTAAATCAGAGAGTAGTTACTCTGTAGAGGGACTGGGATTTGGTTTTCGCTCACGCCTAGGTGGCAGTATGCACTTTACACCAAAACTTTTATGGCACTTTCATACTGCCACTTGGGCGGTGAGCAAAAACTTAATCCTAGTCCCTCCGTAGAGTAAGAGTAGCGTCTGATTACTCTTTATCTCAATGAGATCACTATTTCACTTGACATATAAGGAAGTTTCAGAAGTAAGGCTGGTAGTGAAAACTGTTTAGTGATATTATTTCATAATGCGCCATCATCCCCGATCCCTGAATAGAGCAAATTCACCATCCCCTCAATGAGGTACGAAGATGAGTTGGGGAAATCCACAGCTCCCACCGAGCACTTGAAATCAAAACTCCTCCGTGTTCCACCCACCAAAATCAATAAATTACTGTCAGCCCAAGAAGCTTCCAGTTTAAACCTCCTTCATGACAATAGCGACTCTTCCTTTCAAACCCTCCCTCTCAGCCATCTCCTCCAAATTCTTCCACAAGTTCACATTCCTCTCCAATACGTTGATTCTCTTCAGTCTCGGAAGTTGCAAAAGAAGCTTCACAAATTTCGCCCACATCTCCTGCTTCACAAACCATCCCCACCGTTCATTTCTCGAATATCCGTTAAATGGTTGCCCAATATATAACCGCATTCCTTCAATTCCCGTAAGCCACCTATTCACCATCCTCACCATCTGACAAACCCCCTCAGCATCAAACGAAAAAGCGGGGTGGAATGGATTTCTCAACAAATTCCTCTTATCCCGACCAAACGGATCCCTCTTGATAAATAATCCCATCCTAAGACTTCTAATCATTGCTAAATGTTCCTTCGGAATGGTCGAGATGAATTTTTGTAGGGCTTGTAGGTTTGGGTTTACTTTGCATCCCCAGGGACCGTTGCAGATGACGAATGTATTTTGAGTGTAGTAGAGGAAGCTTGAGGCTTGGTAGAAGGCTTTGTTGGCTAGGCGGGTGCTGAATAGAGAGTGGGTGAGGGCGAAACGTGGAAGGTAGGCTCGGATGTAGGATTTATGGTCTTTGCGAGGTCGAGAGGTGATAGCTACCCATCGTTGGGAGGGGACGAGGTACCAGAGGATCATGAGGAGGATTTCGAGGGGGAGGGAGGAGATAGGGGAGTTGGATCGATCTTTGAGGCGGAGAGGCTTTGGTCGTCGATCTAAAGGAGGTTAGTTGTTTGTTTGAGGATGGTACTTGGATATTGCTGTGAATTGAAGGTGGTTTTGAGGAGTGCTTACATCTTTCTCGCCAATTCTCTTGGTGAACTGGTTCAATCTCGTAATAATCAATTAAGCCATGGGGGCGAGTCTGTCGATGTTTTGGTAGATTGATGCCTCGCAATCTCTTTACCATCGTGAAGGTGGCTTGCTTTTGACAGCTGTAAGAGGTTGAGTTGATTCGGGGGTATGTGTACTGAATTGGTAGACTTGAGCTCGATCTTTTGAATTGAATAGATAATGAAGGCTTGCAAAGTTGAAAAAGATTGAGAAAATATCTCGACCAAAGCGGGTGTATAAGCTCGAGAGGTTGGGAAGCCAGCAAAAAGCAAATGCGCTAAGGGTGAATTGAGATGGGTTGAGGGGCTCAGATTTTGGGCATCACCTCTAAGTTGGCAAAAGAGATGTAGGTGCTCAGATTCGATTGTAAAGCTCGATGAGGGGCACATGAGCAGTGATTTATGGCAGAAGTGGGAAAGGCGTCGACGATGGGCTCGCTAAACATTTGCCGAGCACCCTGACGTGAAGACAGAACCAACAGTTAAAATGGCAAACCAAAGTATTCCATCGCCATTCAAAGAGACACCTTGTCGATTTTCAGCTCTCCTTGGCCTCATGCCAGATACGTAATAAATACTTTTCATGGCACTATTCCTGGTTCGCTCACACCCCATTTTGCTGCGCTTTAATGGCTCTGTCTAAGATATCCAGATGCTCTGATGTCACCGGCACACTTTCGGGCAGGTGACAGACATGGCTTGTAACGACCCATGCTGAATTTGCGACAGGGGAAATGGGAATGGGGTAAACTTTATTCACCAATTGTTGCCAACTTTTAAGTAGTCATGTCATTCAAAAACAGTGAGCTGCAACTTATGGTATAAGTAATTTAATCAAGTATAGTTCCGAGAGCCTCAAACGCACATAATACCAAGTACTTCACTAAGTGACGAGAGGTGATTTGACATTATTTGGAAGAGGTTGGAACAAGTAAATGAATGTAATACACCTCAGCACATAGAAAGGTGGAAATTGGCACGGTAACAACACTTCTTAGATGCCGAGCTGTGTGTTACTTCCGAGTAGTTGAGTTGTAAAAAAACCCCGTGATATCTTGGTCGATCAATTCTTGATTATTCCGGTGGGTGATTCCTGGTCAGCTAAAGCCTCCTCTCTTTTCTTCTCAACGCCGTGAAACTCTCCGGGTATAATTCGGAGCATTACTATACAGCCACGGTGACCATACAGCGAGATTTTTGAGAAATCATATCGCGACATCGCAAAGGAACTCCTGATTCTGGGATGGGATGAGGAGAAATCTAATCCATATCCATACGAAAGTCTTCATCCCCCAACAAGGCCACCGAAAAGGCCTGCTCATTATAAATGTAAATAGAAGCATAAATACGAATTCTATGGCGTTTCAAGTGATTCTCTTGCGCAGCGCAGTAAATACCTAGGAGACCTCTGTTCCAATACTAGAGTCTTCATCCTCAGAAGCTTCCCTCCCACAAGGCGCAGAAAAGGCCCGCCCCACAAAAATAAATGTAAATAGCAGCATAAATGCGAAGAAAGTCAGGTAACACTTGTTTCAAATATCCTCCCTACCTCTCAGCCCTAAATAACAGCCTCACGGCACTACTCTCGGCTACCACAAAAACCAAAGGGGGAAGGGGGAGTAAATATAAGCGTAAACCATAAACTACAAACGAAAGACTGAAGATAACACACTAACAACCATGAATGGGAGTCAATACCAGTAAATTGGTGTTGGAATTTGGGGTCTGCTCTTAAGATAAAGTATATCCAACAATAGAGTCAACACAACCAACCCGCCTCCACAAACATACCAACAAGCCCCCACCAACGGGCCAAACGATCAAAAAATAACCATGACGACCAACAATACCCCCAAGATCACGTCCCCGGGCCTTCCAAACGGCAAGTCGGCATCACGGAGACATTCCTCGGAGATATCTCAAGGTGAGGCGATGCAGTTAGAGTCTCACAAAAAAAGAAGCACCCACAAAACAAGTTCGAATCTCCCATCGCTCCTCTTCCCACCTTCCTTCCGTTGACGTTCGAACACCGATGTCAGGATTAGACCTATCCTCTCATACCACTCATACCTCAAAAAGAATACCAGCCCAGACTGATGGTTTTTGGGAAATCGGCGTCGTCTCGTGTCGTGTCATCCAGTGCCAAACTGTCGGGACCACACACCATATACTTACCACACTCCCCAATTGCCGAGTGGCTGGGCTGGGAATGAAGGTTGTGGATTCGAGAACCGCCACCACTTGGGCAGGTTTGCAAAAACTAACTTTCGTCTGGGACGGGGACGCAAATGGTGACCGGAAGGGATAATAGGGATTCAAGGCTCAGGATTTTAGTGGTAGTATAGTTGGGACAACGGAGGGAGGAAGAAGAGGCTAGGCTCGCTGGGCTAGAAAAGGAGGCTCAACCAAAGACAGTCATGCATTTCTTGGGAGACCTGACCTAGATATGTATCGCTATGAAAAACCCCTTTTCCCGCTTGGAAAGAATTCCCGTTACCAATGGAAATCGTGATGTAGTCAAAAAGCACGATCAAGATCGCCCATATCACCACGAAAATATCCCAGTCTTGTGGCACAATGATACCCTCTCGCAGTAGTAGAATTCCAGAATGAACCACAGAAAGAACATGTACCACAGCCCTGACTTCAATGTAGTAACCTACTTCTTCTCCAATGAGACAGCTTCGTACTCGCTTGTCGCAAAAATGCCCTACAGCAGGGAGATCTACCTCTCAAAACTTCTCCAACACAACCACAAAAATACAAATAGATCTCCTCCGACAGAGCGAGATCGGCGAGGTATCGTTTGACGTATGATGAAAGTCTGTTCTGCATGTTCTGCATCGTACTGTGCTCCAAAGGGCCAAATACTACCCAAGCGCTTACTTGGAGAGGTGGCCTTCTTGTTTTGCTTTTTGGGGATTGTGGAGATGGTGGAGTAGATCTTGTTTGTCTCTTGAAATTATATCTTTCCGGACCTTCTCAAAAATTTCCACTGCTTGTAGCTGTGCAGCAGTTGCACATTGACCTGGAAAGGTTTTGTTTCCATTGCTAATAATGAATACCCCCGAGCCGCAACTTTGCCCTAAAAAGCAAAGAAAGTGACCCCACCATAACTCAATCCAAGTGAGTTGATGGTGGAAGGATAGCATATAATATATGGTAACTATACATGATAGAAGTGGGAGATCTATACCTTGTTGTGACCTTGTTCTTGGGGGCTTCAGAGTTTCCAAGTTTACCCCTCTGAAAGCACTAATCGGATGTTTTATGGGTGAGCAGCTTGCTGGGATTCAAGGTGTTCGCAGCGGTACATCCTGCCGACCCCGACCATCCGGAAAGCTCCTTTGACAGTTCCGGCTGGGTGGCAGCGGCACGGGTCGATTTGATGGAGGGGGAGGATTCGGGCGATTCGGTTCAATGCGGGGTGAGGGCACCACCATGATATTCATTCAACCGCGTCAATCATCATCAATTGCGC
>LLCD01000709.1:0-15444 GCA_001414355.1 Hymenoscyphus salicellus
CAGTAAACCGTCGCAATGGATCCGAACGAGTTATCGCAAGCCCTTTCTGTCGCCAGTCCAGTTGGAAGCTTCAACGAGGTCAGTACCAAAGCCTCTGCTCCCAAATCATCACATCTATCCTTGACTCCGCGCAGCCTTCGACCGCGAGGGGCGTGGTAGCTAGAGCTTCAACTTTGACAACCTTTCCTCACCATACTATAAACTTGCACCATCGCTAACTTCAGTTCTGATCAGGCCGACCCTCCTTCCACGAGCTTCTCTGCGCACTCGACTTCATCCCCTCGACCACCTCCAGAACCTACAGCTCCCGTCTCGAATAACAGACCAGGATTCAAATACAAATACCCCGAAGCAGCCCCAACACCCGCAGGAGAAGACGACGCAGAATGGAATAAAGTCTACACAGCAGCCGACTCGCGCTTTTATAACCGCAATGGCAAGTCCGCAGAAAAATCCCGAAAGTTCAGACAATCCGGCGAAACCTACGAACTGGCTATAGTAATGATGGCAGAAAAGAAGGAAAAGCTAAAGGCCGGTTTGATTTCAGCAGTAACGGGCAAAAATATCGCTTCAAAAACCAAAGCTGCGAAGAAACCTACCACGGTTGTTAAGAAGGAACCCTCGACCAGTTCTCGCGATGTTACGCCTGGTGGGATGGGAATACCACTGAGTATTTCCGAGCAGATCAAGGCGAATGGGAGAGCGCAGAAACAACCTTCTGCGGCACCTTCCTCGAAACAGGGGACTCCTGTGCCTGGTTCTTCGAAAATGGGAAGTCCCCCTCCGCCGACTCCTAAGTTAGATCGACCGCCCACGAAGAAAAAGGGTACTGCTTCTATTGTCAAGAAGCCTACCAGACCAAAGGGCCCTGGTACGTCAAAATCTACACCCATGAATTTCAATATCACTATTTCAACATCTCAGTTAAAATTATTTTTCTTTGTCCGCTATATATCCTACTAACCCCGTCCCAAAACTAGAACGGTCCATCCTCCCCCCCAACCGCCCAGGCCACACCCCCGGTTCCATTTCCGCTCCGAGAACTAACATTTCCTCTGATTCAGAAAGTAATGATGGGGGGGAATACTGTATCTGCCGTGGACCAGACGATCATCGGATGATGGTCAATTGTGAAGGTGGTTGCGACGAATGGTATCACTGCTCCTGTATCAACATGGTCGTAGACGACGCCCGAGAACTTTTAGATCGATATATCTGTCCTCGGTGTCAGACGGATGAGCTTTTCACGACGTGGAAACGCATGTGTCGCTACAATAATGTGGGGGAGTGGATGGATTGGGAGAATCCTTGTCGGAAGGCGGCGAGGGTTACGGAGAACCCGCCGAGTAAGTATTGTTGTGATGAGCATCGGGATGAGTTTTGGATGTTTGTACGAGATAATCTTGCTCGAACCGATAGCGCGCCGTCGATGGGGGGAAGACTGAGTGTCCAGGAGGTTGCGGATATACTCGCTTATTGTCAAGATAACGCTCAACTTCAGAATCTCGGCAAGAAACCACGATTGCCAGTACCCGAGGGTTATGATACTTGTAAGTCTCCTCTCCCTCTCCTCTATCCTCCTCCCTTCCTCCTTATTTTACATTATATCACCTTAGATCACCTTACTAACCAACAAAACAGCCCAACCAATAGGCCTCTCCTACATTACCCCCGAAGGAAAAGCCGAATTGGAATCCATCGAAAAGAAGAAAAACATCATCACCCAACGCATCGAGAACTCCAAGCGCCAACATAAACTGCTCCTCATGGTCCACGCCCGCGTCGGCGTCGCAGCCGCCCATCCGGACTGCGAGGAGAAAGGCCTTTGTGGCTACGACTCCCGCCTCTCCTTTAACGAGCAGGAATTTGCGTTTTGGCTTACTTCTTCTGAAGGAAAATCGGCTTTTGCAACTGGCATCCTCGGCCCACGTACGGAAGAAACCAGGTCAATTAGCGCCAGAATTCACGCAAGTGATCAAGTGGCGGTTGGGCAGGGTGTGGAGCTAAATGGGTTGAATGGGGTGGGAGGGCCGTTGAGCGGGATATGCTTGAGTAAGGCGAAATCTTGCGCGAGGCATCGGAAGTGGAGGGAGATTCATGGCCAGGATTTCGTGGCGATGCAGGCACTGCTTAAGAGGGAGTTGGAGCGGTTGGGGGGGTTGGCGAGTGAGATTGTGGAGGATGCGGAGGGGAGGGAGGCGACGAAGGAGTATCATGCTCATAATACTGTTGAGGTTCTTTTTTGAGGTGGGAGGCTCGAGCGCTGAATTGAGAGCTGAGAGCTGAGAGGTCCTTGAGATCTTTGATGTGGAGAGTGGTACCTGAAATTGTGGCTTTGAAAAAATGGGATGAAAGGGGGGGGGCGTATGAAAAAATCTGGATGGGAGGAGAGGGATGGTTACTCTGGAAAGGGCGTTTGGGGGAGTCAAAAATGGGTTTGATTGCATTGTGATGATAGATACCCTGCCTCTTTGTTTCTTCGCCTCGTTATATTTTGCAATTTTCCAGGCAGGAAAGAGGGAATAAAAGCAAGCACCTCAACTTAAGATAACAAAACCTTTAATTTCCGTGCACGATCTAGGTGGTGAATGATTTTGAGTTTGATAAGAGTTTCTTTCCCTCTTCTCCTGGGCTTGGAAGCCGCGGTGTGGAATTCGAGGTAAAATTCATACGTGGATGGCTTCAACCGCTTTCCCTGAGAAGTAAAGTGGGGAATTGCTCTCGAAGCTTTTGTTTATTAAGCTTCGTCTTGATCGCTCCAGGTTGGAAAGTCAGAGATTCGGCAAATCAAGCATGGTCTAATTCATGGCCCGTCTGTCTTGGGATGTTTAGCTGAGACGCGGATACTTGTACTACCCGGGGGGTGGAAGTGAAATCTTTCCTCTTCGTGACTCTTCTAGTAGCTGGAGGTAGGGTATTACCAAAGTATGCTATGGAGGAATTCAATAGCAAAAGTAAATTTCGGAAGTAGTTCTATTTTCGGTGGTAAGTTTGTGGATGGATGTTTTTATCTTCGGGTATCTTGTAAGATAAGTATAGGGGCACCTGTACTCTTAATAAAAAATTTAGATCGGAAGCGACCAAGATAGATGGGGGTGTTGTATTCTTAGCTTGAGTCACAAATTTTCTTTAGTAGGGGGATATATAGCTATTGGTATGTGTCGTTGTTTTCACTGTTTAGATTGTTTTCTGGTTTTTGAAAGGCGGTTTGGGGGTGTTTGAATGGGTGGTTATGATGATAGATATATATAGTTTGAGAAGTCTTGATATATTTTAGAGATCGCAGGTGGAAATAGAGGAATATAAGCAAGTAGTACCTTAACTTGTATATTGTTGGAAAGAGCTCGTACAGGTGGATTGAGGTGGCTCGTGCACTTCTTGGATAAGTGATTAAATACTCCTGTATCCTACACCCTCTTTACTTAGATAGTTCAACAATAATACCACTTCCATGCCACCACCTGTTTGCAATATATATCACCTTTTATGGGAAGCAGTGAAGTAGGTAGGTGACCGAATATATCAGACCCCATCAGTTACTTGAACCCTCTTTCTCTCCCCTTTACCTGGCCCTCGAGAGGTAGAAGTAGTGAATCAACATCTCGAGGCTTGCTTAAAAGGAGACTCTCTTATTCTAAGTTGGATACCAAAGAGAAGACTAACAACATTCAATGGCTGTGTGTCTTGGGGTGGTTACCTTTATTTAAAGACGTGTAGATGGATCTCCCTCTGTTCGTAGTGCTGGGGGTTGAGTTCTTCTTTTGGCTATTTGTTCGTAGGTTGGAAGTGTTAGAGGAGGGGTATGATGTAACAGTAATCGAGGACAGATTTGTTTTCGACACTAGATTTTCATCTAGATGTTAAACATTCGGATCTTCATTCATGATATTGATCTAAGACTAGAAGTTTGTTGGTGCAGCAGAGCCTCCAAGCCGTCCATGATCCAGTGGCAATCAAACGCTATTCTGTACTCCGCCGCTCATATCGTTACTAGAAACGCCACTGGAATAATCTCTGGGTGCAGTGGTTTTTTTAAGTGAGGTTGGACTACTCCGCTAATCCATCTTGAGAACTTGAGTAAAATAGTGAATTAGTTTCCTAAGTTTTTTCTTTAAAAAAGTACTCTCTTACTCCAGGTTTTAGTTTCTTAATTTGAGAGTAAACTTATAGATCTAAGACTAATATATATCGTTATATGCCTGTTTATTATCTAAAGAGCTATCTTAGTTCTTGAGAACTTAGAGATTGAAGTTTCTACTATCTCTTTCTCTATGTTATAGTTAAACGAAGGAATCAAAGTAGGTCGCTGAAATACGAGAGTGAAAGGGAAATCGACAATAGTTGCGTTTTCGGCGGTATCTTTCATCTTAATTTTAAACATTCAGAGCTTCTCCTCGTTCATCATCCAACTACAAGTCCGCATCTCAATGACTTGAAGTATTTTCATGCGTCTTGACTACCACATCGTTCTAACCACCAGGTCATTCGTAGGGTATTGCTGTTTAGGTTTGGTGGGAATCCACCAGCAGCCAAAATAGAAGCTTCTCCTGCTGAGGTCCCCTAGTCCACTCTCCCAATGGACGTATGTGCCGATGACGTCTTCTATAATCCAGGAAGTTTCAGAAAAACGGGGGTGAGGGGAAATGACAGTAGTTGGGATTTCGACAGTAACTTCTCCATCTGAATTTTGAACATTCAGCGCTTGAAGTCTTACTTAGCTATGACGTGTCATCTAGTAAGTTTTGTAATTTGACTTGTTTCCTTATATCTCGCTTAATATGACATCCGATACTCCGTCCTCTATGACTCCGCGATAATCTTGGATTGCAAGCCAACGACTGTTTTCACGGTGTGGTCAATTTTCACCTGCTTAGATATATCTTAGACGCGCGAGTGTACCTTTATATTGGGATCTACGAGTAGGTTCGGCGGGTGAATATAACTTTCGTTCGAGTTCTACCTTTGGTTCAGGCTGTAAGTTGACGTTTGATATATATCGCTATTATATTCATTTGCTATATAGGAATAAAGATATTATATATGTATATATATGCCAAGGCATGTATTGTGGCTACTCTGGATTTAACTTCGCAGCAAAGTTTTTCCAATCTAGGAGAATGTGAGTAAGTGTCTTGGGTTGATATTTTGATAATTTCGTTCGTGTTTCAAGTAGCAACTTACGAATTAAGGGGATATAGTAGAATAGAAGATATTAGCTTACATAGCTTCCTTCCCCCTTTCGTGGAGGGAGGTGGTGAATTTGTCTGGCGAAAGGCTTTGTCTATCTTCCTTCAAGTTGGAAATTTGGAATTCGGAGATTCGTAGGTTTTCTATCTCGGACTTCATTGTTTGTCGTTGGATGTCTGGTTCAAGTCCTAGATTCCAGACCACTTGCTCCTCCGCAGCAACTATATCCATAAAAGGGAATAGGAGTAGTTGCTGTGGGGGTTGTAGGGGTCTGCGGGCTGGTAGGAGCGCTTGGAATAAGGGATTTTGGTGGAAAAATTTCATCGGAATATTAGATTGCAAAACCGCGATGGTTGTGATTCTCATCGGAACATGGAACTACCTCAGGAACTCTACAGTTCCCCTCTCTGTGTTTCTACACCCTTCCTGCTATCTTGAACGAGAAGAAATGTACCACTTCCAAGTTCCTATTATAGTATTCAAGGAGTCTTACGCTAGTTGTGGATTCGACAAAAAGAGGATCTTAGGCGGTAGTCAAATTCTCGACAACAAATAACTAATCCTCTCAACATCCGAAAACAGATATCAAACAAAAGATAGGAAGGCAATGAGATTAATACAGCACCAAGGTCGCTATTTCAGTCGTCTCGATGCCGATGTCTTAAGTAAACCCGCCTGCTGTCTGCATTTGAAGGGGTGGGACCGTCGAGTGTCTCCCCCGTGTTTACAATTGACGAGATAGGGAGAGTTTTGGGTACTTCTTGAGTTACCCTCCAATTCCTAGGAAATGCTCTCTATATAACAACGCACACTACAATAGCATCTCAACATCTATCCTTCCAAATGTGTTCTATCAGTCTCCTTTTCGATCGCCCCTACTTTAGAGGCGAATTACTCTCATTGGCTGGCGCAATTAACTGTTCACGGAATTTCTGGTGCTGTAGCTTTTTAGTGTCGGGTAGAGTGGTTTTTTATCTTGTTTTTAGAAAGTAGAGATCATGAGATGAGACGGGAGGTGAATTGTCTCTTTAGTTTCACTCATTAACAGACTTATACAATCGCCTCTTATCACAAATTATATTCACCTCCAAACTTTCGCACTGGCAAGTTAGCCTGCCTTTTCGACGCGGTTCACCTATTTATAGAAGTACCATTTCTCCGGACCATAAACCTCAATAATGAAAGACCAAGAAGACTTCATCTCGAGGTTTCTCGCTGGATGCATGTTACTTCCGTGTGGGGGTTTGGAGGATCTCTAAGTTTCTGTTGTAATATATGCAAATTACTTGTTACCTTATTTGATACACAAAGCGACAGCAAGAGGAGAAATGGCAAGAATTAAGTTTTCGATAGTTTATCATCATCTGAATGTTAGAAGTTCAGATTGACGAAGAAACACCAAGGGAAGAGCGGTTGTATCGTTGAAGAATCTGAAGCGATGAGGAACGAAATTTCAAGTAATGTTAGTCTGAAGGGCATACGAAGGGGTGTTGCGAGAAAGCAGACTTTGCTTTGAGATCTGTCGTTTCAACTGGTGAACCCTTAAGAACTTCCTTGGGGTGCGAATTTATAGTTTTTAGTAGCTCTTGGAGTGAACTTTCTTTTTGCGACTACGGCAGGGGTTACAACTAGATTAAACTCACCTCACTACTGTAGTCATTCTTTTGACTGACACTTTAGTTTGGATACTTCCAACCCACATCTGGTAAAATAAACACACCTCTATTCACTAACTTCCTCTCTTCTTATAAACCCATCCCACTCTCTAGTAATCATACATCCAAGGGTTTTGGAGGACTCAGCAATCATATTGGTGGTGTTTAAAACAAGAATGTAGCGCAAGATGGTAAATGTATAATACGCATGCAGTTATGGATATGTGGAATTGATCACGTAGAATAGTGGAAAAGGATGGGTGTTGAATTGGATGCATGAATGTGTAGGATATAAAAGACGGAGAGGGGATAATCGACAGTAAATAATTGTCTGAATGTATGAAGTTCGAATTTCTATCCAAAGGTAAGGGTGGAGGGCAGTTGCTAAAGATTTTGCGGAAGATTTTGAGCGGTGTCGTGTTTTTGTTAAATCCATAGTTCGGAAAGCAGTTTGAAGTCGTGTTTCTTGTTGCCCCCAGATAAAACCCTTCTTGCGTAGTTTGTATACTGTTGAACCCTCAGTTGTCTCTCGACGGTAAGAATATATAATGCCTAGTCAATTTCTCGCAAGGGGGGGGGCGGGGTTGAACACTCCAGAGGATATAGAAGAAGGAAAGAACTATGATAAAAGACTTACGCCTCTGTATAATAACCCTAACTACTTGCAGCAAAATGGAAAATGGGTAGTCACGTGTAGACCGGGGCCCTCAAAAAACTTTTAGCTGACCCCGCCGAGAAGAGACATTCTTTTATTTTGTTGACAATGCTAATTCTTCCAGGTCCAATACCACACCACGGATCGCGGGTACTCCTAAAAGCGGTCGTGAATCCTCATCCAGTACCCTCAAACAACGAAGGGTGAGCTCTACATACCGCCTGCCCAGCGTAACTCGAAGGCCCTCAGCCATTTCCTCCAGATGAGTTTTACAATTCCAAGGACTTGCGTTTTGAAACTTGTCTGGGTATGACTCAAGTGGTTTCCATCGACCGATCTCAACCATGATGACCCCCAGGCTATAAATATCGTGCTCGGCAATATATTCGGGAATTGGATCATCGCTGTCCGGGTTGGTATGTCTTTCGGGGTGTTGATATAGGGCTCTTTTCCATCCACCTTCAGCCTCATCGCCGGTGGATTTTGCCGCCTCGCTACGACTGTAATCGAAGCCGGCGAGGAAGCTTGTCCCCAAGTATTTAGGGTACTCCCGACCATGTTCAACAGCTTCTTCTGAGTGCGCCAGGAATATATTTGAGGATCGAATCCCCTTGTGAAACCACCCAACAGAATGAATAAACAGTATCGCGGTAGATATCTGGCGCACCAATTCAAACCGTTGATCCAAAGAGTGCTCCAAGATTCGTGTGCCACGAGACGTTGTTTCGCGAAGAATTTTGATCAATCGGGACGGTAGAGAGTATTTGGGTGGAAACTCGTACAAGATTCCAAATGGCACAGAAGGTTGATTGAGTCTCTGATTTGTTTCGAAGAAATATTTCGTTCTGAGAAGGAACATGTCTGTTGGTCGCACCGCAGAAAGCACAGAGACCAGCCTCACCACCTCTTCCTCCATCTCCTGTTTGGCAGATTCGTCATGGACTAACGAGGGTGCCAGTTTCTTGAATTCTACGAGCAATTGCCTGCCAGATATTGTGCTCATCCGCGCCTGCCACGAAAGTTGGATTGTGGAACTCAATTCGGTGGACAACTGCAATTCTGGGTCCAGTTTCTTCGTTTGTTGATATCCTATCTCCCGAAACTTGGTAATGCGGTTTTCCATTCTCTGCTGGGCGGTAACTGCCTCAATCAAAACTTCGTTCTTCGGGTTCGTTCGCAAGGCAGAGACTACACTTGTTTTAGCTGTCGTTGGAAAGAGCACGAAACAAGTCTGCAGTCTCTTGATCCAATCATAGATATTTTCCTCTGATGACTTCAAGTCTTTGCCTACGATTCCCCATCTGGCATGATCCCATATATTATTTCTCTTGTATCTGCGGAGTCTCATACTCGCATCTTGAGCAAGTGGGAGGATGTGCGATATCACTCTCTGTAGGTGACTCAGGCTTTCGAAATCGAGTTTCTCGAGTATCTCCTCGTCGATGGACGCTACCAGGTGCTCTAGCAGCAGAGAGTCGTTCTCAAACCGCAGCATAATATCTGGAATGGCGGCTTTGGCATCGTGGACTCCTTTGAAGAAGGTAACGATGTCCTTGGTAAAGTTGTAAGAGGCGGCTATCGCACCTAGAACCTCGAAGCCTGTGACCATTTCGGTCGTCGTAGAGTTCAAAATTAGTACACAAGAATTCGAAGATTTCTTGAGGTCGTTCTCAGCCCCGCCAATTTCTGGTTACACTGTAATTGCTTTTTAGTACGGCAAGTTTAGAGCCCTTTCGCGAGTTTTCATGCACATCACCTCCAATACTACTTCAAATTTCCAACTATAATTCCCCATTCATTGTTTATCGTTCGTTTTTCGAGCCTGTTTTCGAAGCGTTTCTTGTCTTTCCCGCTATTCAAGATGTCCGTCGACTCGCTGAACGAAGAATTAGATGCGCAATTCGAACAGGCGTTTGGTGATTCTGAGGAACTGCCCCTCCAGCCTATTCCAATCCGAGCATTGAAGAAATCCCGAGAGACCATTAGCATAGTCTCAGACGAATTATCCAATGACTCGACCAGAATTAATGACTACCGAGGATTTTTACGCTTCATGAGTACTTGTCCAGCGCCAGTCGTTGATGCAAACGATCTTGAGATCCAAGAATTTATTGGAAGCGGTTGGACAATGTCGGTCTTCAGGGTGCACTGGAAAACACCAAAGAAAGTTCGAACTGTTGCCATTAAGTAAAACAATCGCGCATCCCCATACACTTATGTGCTAACTTGGTTTAGGCAGCTTAACGTGGGCCTTGCACTTGGGCTGTCTTCGGAAGAGGAGTTTACTTCGGATCTTCATTTAAAAGTATCCTCGGTCATTCTAGGTTCGTGGAACTTCGTATTCTCAAAGCATACTCCACGAAAACTGATAAACTACCCAGAAATACGCATGATGTCCCACGAACTTCTTCGACATCACCGGAATATCGTGCAACTGCTAGGTATTGTCTGGCCAAAGCAAGAGTCAACCGGGAATGTTCACCTTAGAACCACCCCCTCACTTCTTGTTGAGCTGGCAGCTTCCGTCAACAGCAAACCATTGACGTTAGAAACCTACGTGGAACAGACAAAATATAAGGATCAAAATCTGGCAATTAAGACTCAGCTACTTTCCGACATCGCATCTGGGCTATCAGCCCTTCACGCCCTTGGGGTTGTTCATGGGGACGTGAAACCAGAGAATATTCTACTTTTTGAAGAATCTGACCGCCGGGTGGCCAAGATCTCGGATTTTGGCTTTTGTATTGCAGGCGATGATGACTTGAAATCAGCGAGAGGTGGTACACCATACTGGAACGCACCGGAATGCCTTGCAGGAGCACCTGCTGAGCTCCAGAAGTATCGCTTAGAGACTACAAGAGATTACTTTTCATACGGTCTAGTTATCTGGTAATCCTCGCAGAAGATTGTAGTGGTCCTTATCACTTTGAACTAACGGATGAAAGGTTCGTGTTGTTCGAAGAACCGCCTTTTAAGGGCTCCGCATCTGATTTCAATTCCATCAAGCTTGGAGAGCACATGAAAAGTCGCATTGACCAAGCCTTCTTTGGGAGATATAGGATACGTCGAGTTGAGGTGTCGGACCCCATGACAGCAAGTATCTGTCTTCAAGAGTGCTATGACCGTGAAATTGAGCAATGGGTTCCTTGTACAGAAAGTCGACAGCATGTCCTTCGCTTCCTTATGCAATGGGTACTTGTTAGCTCTCCAAGAGCGAGGCGATCGACTTTTAACTTGTATGCTCGGCTCCTTGATGATGAGTAGGTGCAGCTGTCACAAAAGCCTCACATATGTTAATGAAAATAGATTGTCTTTTAAGCTAGGATTTCATACTTTTGAACAAAAAGGTGCATGGGATAAGGAGTGGGAAGAGTTTGGGGTTCCGCAAAACAGACTTCGCGGAGATATCGATTTAAGTCCTGACAGAATCACGTAAGTGCTACTGTTATCACTACATAGGGTTACTCTAGAACTACTAACTCATGATACTTAATACAGAGCTCGTCAGCGGACCCTTTACGCCGTCTCGGGTGATTCTGAAATCGAGCAATGGGGAAGATTGAGGTCCTACGAGGATACTTCCCGCAACCCTAGGGTCTGTGTTTACCACTCTCCTTAAAACATCCCATTGACTGACTACTTGGTAGATTCACAACTTCCAAGGGATGCATGCCCCTAGCGAACTACAAAAAGAAATATTCCAGCAGTCATTGAAAATTGCCAGGCGAGATTCCACTGCGCTAGATCATATCAAAATAGTTGCAGAGTGCTATGCTGTAGGATTTGGTACAGAAAAAGATCTCGAGTCAGCTTTTCAGTGGTACAAAACAGCAGCGGAGGCAGGTGATGCTGAAGCATCTGTGGCGATCTTACGATTCTGGGATCTTGGCTCAACCTGCTCAAAACTCGGCAAACCCCTTTATTGTTCGTTGCTGAGCCAGGCGCTAATAGCTTCTTTCGGGAATGAAGATGAGGCAAACCTTGCCACGACCAATTCCTCTCATACTACAAGTGTGGAGAAATTCAGAGATCTTCTCATTCATAACCCCGACATCAGTAGGATTCCGCTGGAGCGTGCTTTCCGAGCCCAAATTCAACAATCACGAATCAAATATCAGGGGATAAGCAATATATCTAGTCAAACAAATCCCATTGGATGGAACGCTGCTCAAGAAGCTATTAAGTACGATGACGAGGAATCTTTGAGAGATATTCTTCACGAGAATCCTGGGTTGGCAATGGGTCAGTCTAATGGGATCGAAAGCTTAGCTCATGTTACCGTCAGAAATAATCGTGCCGGATTACTGAGGATGCTGATTCAGGAATTCAACATAAAAGTTTCCGAGACTAATGCTGATGGTGCAACGCCTTTAGGACTTGCTATAAGGCTTGGAAGCACCTCAACCATGCGTGTATTGCTGTTCACTGATAAGAACACAAAAGTAGCTGGAGACGATGCAGCCATGAATAACGCAAGCGAGGGGAAGGGGGGTTGGTGCAACATGAAAGTTTACAAGTAACATGCTGACTTAACTTTTAGATTTGACACGGCTTTTCTATGAGAAGTTTGTTGGTTTGCAGAATCATCCAAACAAGAATGACCCTAGCAAAGATCGATTCCTCAGATGGTCGTTCTTTTCCCTCGCATCAGCTGTCGTCAATAATAATTGGGGGGTATTTTGCACTTTACTGGACATCGGAGTAGATCCCAACACGACCAATCCTTCTCCGACTGCAGCTGCCGATACCTTTTTCACAACTACAATGCTCGCTGCAACAACCTACAATCCATTAATGTTGACTGCTGCTCTTGCATTTGGAGCTCGGGTTGAGTTGAGAATACCATTCCCAGATGCACGAACAGCTTTGCATCTTGCTTGCGGAAAGTACCAATCAACTGCAGCCTCTGTCGACGAAGATAACTTGGATATGATTCGCCAGTGGAGTTTCAGTAGAACTGAAGTGTCACCCGAAGACTTCCAAGCCATGCAAAAAATGTCAATCTGGGCATTGATACATCATCAGGCCGACATCGAGGCACAAGATTATCATGGACACACTCCACTTTCTTATGCTTTGGTTGAATGTCATGATTTCTTTGCAGCAAAGATTCTCTTGGCACTCACCCCACCAGCCAATATCAACGCAGCTAATTTTTCTGGGAATACTATGCTGCACGATGTGGCGCGTGAGAGTGATCTAGAGCGTTTGGAGTTTTGCATCAGTTACGGTGCAGACTTGGAACAAAAGACAGAATTGGGCGAAACTGCTCTTGCGGTTGCAACAAAAGCGGGAAATATCGAAATCTGTCAACGACTTCTCTCAGCCGGAGCAAGCATCAAAGAGCGTGACGCAAATGGACAGAACTGCCTTATTTTGGCATTGCAGAAAGCACAATTTGAGATATTGGAAATTTTCGAAGATTCTCCTCACCGAGAAACCCGGCATGCCCTTGCTCAACTCATTCTGGACGAAGATTGTCGTGGCTGGACAGGACTACATACTTGCATTATGCTCAGCCCAGCAGATGATAGATTTATAGCTGTCTTGGAGAGATGGTTAGATGCTCTGGGAAGCATTGATCTTGATCATCAAGACTTGTTAGGCTGGACACTCCTTCATACTGCAACAGGCTCAAGTGAAACTTGTGCGAGAATACTACTTGAGCGTGGTTCGACGACAGATATCAAAGACTCGGTTCTTGGATGGACACCTCTGCACCACGCATTTAGCGATGGAAACATGAACATGTGGAACTTGCTTCTGGAATTTGGTGCTGATCCCTACATACCTGATGATCTCATGGGATGGACTCCTATAATGGTTTTAGAGCAGGCTATGGACAAGTCCATGATTGACGAAAACGAAGATTTTGAGTCCATTGCCCGGGAACAACAAGCAAGAAGAAGAATAAAGCTAAGAGAGCGCACTACGACTTTTATCAATGAGGAATCATTGTGTAGAATGGTGAGGCCAGTAATACAGGCTGATCTAGAGTGGAAGGAGGAGACCAATCGAAGAAATGTCTTTTCAGATGAGCCTTCTATGGAGGGCTCCACAGTAGTGGAAAGTTACCGGAAGCAAAGGAGATGCTTTCTAATGGACAACGAAGGGTCTTGCCAGGAATGGGGGCTGATTGAACCATCACAGCCTACAAAGGGGTCTTGGTCTTGGTAAGTGATGAATTGGACTTCGTTTCTAGAAATGCGCTTGCTTAATCCTATTTTGTGAGTTGTCTTTGATATTTTAAACATTGTTCATATTTATGAGACCAGATAATCAATGGGTTTCCACTTAGAAGCCCAGGGTTGTATGGAGGGTGATTACAATTGTCAGTGACAAGCTTTGAGCAAATACCATTTGACAAAACAAAATTTCATGAATTTGTTAAGATATTATCAAGTAAGTACATGAAGAAGAAACCCATCCTGTGAAACTGAGCCTTGAGTAAGATCCCGGAAGGCACAGTATATAAATTCTCACGCGAAGCTATAGCCTAAGAATGGGTGGAAGTGCATCTCATAATTAATAGATAGAATTCAATCGTGGTTACACATTCACCTTTCGAGGCTCTCAAGATATCTAATTCTTATTCTAATTGATTAAGGTGCATTAGAAAGAAAAAGGCAAATCATAACTAGGCTTTAGTTCTCTATAGTTAAGGTCGTCGTTCACTTAAACATCTTGAATTCTCAACTATTGACAAGCCAACTCAAGTAATCCTCCACTTACACAGCCTTCCCCCACACATTCGACTCTTCAGAGCCTCACAGCCCGCGATTTGTTTATGGTAGCAAATGTTTCAACAGCCATTGGCGAATCAGCCTCCCTCATGCAGCTTATGAAAATAATGTTTCATAATCCTCGGATCCCCATCAACCCGGCGGAAAATCAATTAATTTTCCTCACCTCAAAGAAAGGAAAGATCACAACCTTTTCACCGCCATCTCGACCCATTCCTTCATCTCATCCACTTTCCCCATCCCATCGTTTCGGTGATTTTCCATCTCCCCTCCTTTTCCTGCTCTTGCATCACATCACACAATGTCTCAGACATGTCCCTCGTTCCTGCACACGAACCACCGAGCGCTCGGTGTCTCTCAAACACGGCCTCCCCCTTCCCTGGTACGTTTCAGCCCTTCCAACGTTGCCGCATGATCCGCTACAAGCATCTGCACAATTCTCTCGAGAACCCTGAAGGCCACACTTATATCCCTGTGAAAAGCGTTACGCTTGGAGCTTTTATGCATATCCAAACCTCAATTGATCCTTGTGTCTCCGAGAGAGGAGATGGAGAAAAAAAGTGATGCAGACCTCACACCGAGAGCGCGGGCGCACGATAGATTCGTTTTCATTTATTTTTAATTTGCTTGGAGGGGTGCGATGGGATGAAGATGCAGGAACGGGCGTCATTGAGGTGGGAGGCGCTTCGGTGAAAGTGAGGTGAGTTCATCTTGAAACAATGACAGCGCGCTAGTTCAGTGGGGGATGAGAACGGATGATTTTCATCCAGTTCCTACTCTGGGTTGCTTAGGGAACTTTGTTGATGGTGATCTGTGATACCCCTTCAGATTTTCTCCATCGAAATGCTTCGGAAGATTACAAGTTGATCTTTTAGATTGGGTGTTCGCCGTCTGGTGGGTTTTGGAAATAAGTTTTGGATTTTCATTTCTTCCCGTCACATGGCGGCATAATCTCATGCATTATGAACGATGCGATGGAAATCATCAATCAATGATTCGTTAACATATCAGATATGCAGTAGCAGACTACCATTAAGGTTGTAGGATGATCTCGGAAATCATAAGAAACTCTAGGATAATTGTTGCGGACAACTCTTATTGAACAAGATGATATTCAAATACTCATCCACATGGGATGTATATCAAATAACACATCATAAAAGGATGATTTGTCAATCTTCAACCTTGGTTCGAGGTTATAGCT
>LLCD01000710.1:0-15438 GCA_001414355.1 Hymenoscyphus salicellus
TTGTAGGAGTGATTAGTAGGGTAGTGGAGGGAGGGTGCAGGATGTAGAAGATAAAAGAGTTATCAAGTTATATTCTCATGATGTTCTTTTGCAACGGAGGGAAGTAACTGGTTTCTTCAGAAGGTTTTGATATTTGATATATTTCATATCCCAGGAAAATTTACGGTAGAAATATATAAGCTTTCAAATTACCATGTATGGCAGTTAAATGTCCAACCATCCATCAGCCACATTGACCGGCCCACATCCCGTACTGAGATTGCAAAAGTTTGAGACTTTGAGACATAGGGCATCTATGTCAGTGGAAGGCAACGAATAAGGGGACTGCTTGCGTGCATCAAGAGAATGGAGGTTTTGGGTGTTCCATTTTGTAACGACAGTAGAACAATGATCGACAGTGAATTTTGAAATTGCGAAGGGTTGTGGTTCGAAGTGCTTGCTTGTTTGATTGGTTTATTCCGCCTTTGTTTTAGGAGCTTTTTGATAAACGAGCTTTCTCCTTGAGTGAAGTGGTGTCGCGGATACCGAGAAGAGAATATTGAAGTTCCAACCCAAGAGATAGAAAAGAAGTTACTTTTCGTCACTTCGTGGACTCGTGTATATATATAGTCAAGATTACTCGTGGAAATTTCAAAGAATAGCATTGCGGGGCAGTTCCTTCATTTGAAAAGTGGGCACATGTATTTGTAGGGAGTTGGTATATTTTTCTAGGTCATCAAGCGTTGAGAGATGATATGCTAGGTGATACAGAAATCGTAATTTTGTGTTCATTTCAGGCAATGCTTGGGTCGAGTTAGCTTCTCGACATGCTTTTTTCTACTGAACACTTCAGGAATGGCAAGTCCTTGTAGGCTTGTAGTTATGCGGAGAAGGTAAAGTGCTCATATCAAATCTCAAACATGTCGAATATTTCCCACATCACCTTTAAATCTAACACTATTTTTCTAGTAAGATTTCATCAACCGTCAACCAATTCAGAATTCCCATTTACGAAAGCTACCATGAAACCTGAATAAGATGGTTGGACGTGACAGAATATGAGACAGAAGCTAAAAACTGATAGTTGGCACATCTTTCTATATATTTAGATCTCACTGTGTATCCTGGGGATCTCTCTACTTCAAAGCTGAATAATGATCTATGCGATATAAAAATTGCCACTGAACTCTGTGAGGATAATTGTGGTTTCCTCCACTTGATCTTACAAATCCCAATCAACGAATGGTTCACTATCACTGACATCGAGGAAGATAACTTTACTCCTCGAGATCTAGGATTTCGTTTGCTGTCACTTTTCCATGCACTGTCAAAACCTCACACACCATTCGCAGCTCTCGTCAGAGCCCATTTTCTTTTGTTGCCGGTAGACAGTAGCCTCTCTCTCGAGAAGAATCTGACGCGGAGACGTCGAGTAGCGCAAAACAGAAAGCATATTACTTTCAACTAGTGACAGCGACAATTTCAACCGGGTTTTCTCTGGCGATTGCCGGTTGGTAGGGCCAATGCCGGTACTCACGTTGTATTAAATACAGAGCTTAACCTTATCGATGGCGTCGGAATATCAAACCTCGAGCGCATTGCTCAATTAGCCTAAGTTGAGGTAGCTGTGGGTGATTTCAAGTTTTGCCAAAACGACATCTTTAAGTTTATATAGATAACTTCTTGAAATAAGTAGAAATAATGATAAAGCGGGAGATATCTCTGGAGAATACGCAGGGGGTAGACAAAACCCTAATATCATCGTAACTTTCACTCACAACACACAAATTCCACTCTTAGCAAACACATTTGGAGGGGAGAGGTTTTGATATTTTACCACCACCCAGGCACTCATCCATCCCCAAAAGCTCAATCCACACATATCCCGTCTCAAACGAGATCTTACGGCCCACTCTTCGACCCAACAGGGCCACTTTGAATCCAATTCTTAGCATCCTCCTCCACCGCATGCAACATAGGCCAAAGTTGTTTCTCCGGAGTAACTTTCGTGGGCAAAGTTGCAATGCCTTTCTTTTGCTTGAGTTGAAATTGCTTTATCTTCAATAAACCGTAAAGCATTTTCAACGCTGGTGCTGGAACACCTAGTCTCTCCGCTTCTCGAAGAGGTTCTCCGACTATGGGTTCGAATTCGATGAAATTTCCCTTGGGGGCAGTTGTTAGTTTGAAGAATGTGAGAGAAAAAAAGAGGGGACTGGGAAGGAACGGGCGGGGGGAATGAGAGAGAAGAGATTACCTTCTCGATGTCCTGCTGCATGCTTGGTTTGAAGAAAGTATCCCACGGATCCTGTTAAGAATTAGCAGATGTATTCCTCCTTGACAAAACAGAGGAGAGGACCAAATCATCCAGACCAGTTACTCCTCAGAATTCAGAAACAAAAAGAGTACTCACACAATTAATCATATCCTCAATAATTCCCTCTGGTAGAATATGACCCGCCGCCTTCGCAACCCCAACAATCTCAACCATCAAAGGTCTAATAACCTCTTCAATCGGAAATCCAACCATCCGCATAGAACTAGTATCCATCCCAGTGATTGCACAAGCCCCATTATAACTCGCATTATAAACCAACTTCCTCCACCGACACCACCCAACATCCGCGTCATACTCACAAACAACCTTCCCACTCGCCCCATACAAAAGCACAAAATCCGTCGCAGCCTGGATACACACCTCTTTCGGTATCTCAGGACTCAAATAAGGACCAACCGTAATACGGTCACGATCGTCGTGGATAATGTGTCCTGGTTCGGATTCAGCAGCCCCAATAAGTGAGACGCCTGATAAAATAGGATTCGTAGGAAATGCAGCAACCAATGGTTTCTCGATATTGAGACCATTTTGTAGAAGCATAATCGTAGTATGACCAGGTGTTATTGCGGGGGTAATAAGATCCACGACTGTAGGTGAGACATCCGGGATATTTTTTGTTGTTGCAAGGAGGAGGTCGTATTTTTCTCCTGTTTGGGAGACGTTAGGGATGGAGTTCGTGACTGTGGTATTTGTTAGTGATGGATTCATGCCGCCGGTGAGAGACTTGCTGTGCGTTGGTTTCCATCCTTTGATGTGACCGTGATCAATTGAGGTGATTGTAAATCCATTCTCCATAACAGCATGGTAATTTGAGCGCAGAACTGCCGTTACCTCTGCTAGTCCTCCCACTTCAAGGTTGTACGCGGCCATGGTACCTACGCCACCACTACCCACGAGAAGGACCTTCACTTTTGGCGTCATGATTTATCTTGTTGGTTGTGAATGCTTAGGTTTTCCTCCCAAGATTCGAATCGAGAGACAGATGACAATAGGATAACCAGAGTATCAAGAAATCTTTTCTAGGGAAGATACCAGAAGATACTATCAGATAACCGTATGCGTAGGTAAGGAAGTGACACTGTGTAACCTGGAGAGTGGGGGATCAAAATCGGAGGCTCGCAGCACGCATCAGAAGCGAGCATACGGAAAAGGAGAGAACAATGTTATTCTTAGCTTTACGTTAGTGAGTAAATGTCAAGGAAATGAGGTGTATGCTAGAGAAGTATAGCGACTACGGTCACCTCCAAATCCGATCCTTCCGAAAAAGGAATATTTGGGGGCCAAAAGGTAGTCGCAGATGAACCATCAATTGGGCGATAAGCTACATAGATATTGGGGGTCAAAAGGAGGTTGCGGGTAAACTATAATTTGGGAGGTAAGCTACATGCATATTGGGGCCGAAAAAAGGTTGCATGTTAGCTATTGGTTGACCAGTAAGCTATAAAGAGTTGCAAGTCAACAACCACGCGTCCAAAAAGCCATTTGATGAAGGAAACAAAGCTCGTATTAAAGTATCGACATGAAAGGTAATAATTTACTGTGTTGCTATCTACCTAGACTCAAGTAAATCTAGCAAGAAAAAACTCATTTCATAACATCGCTATTGAACGAGTCTCGCCCTAACGCCAAATATGACCCCACTCAAACAGATTTTCTTCCCTTTTTGGCCTTCTTTACTTTCTCCTCTGGAACAACAGCTTCTTCAACAGCAGCCTTGGCCTTCTTTCCCTTGACCTTCTTCTCTGGTAGATCAGCAGGGATCTCGGCCATTACGACCTCGGTAGTTTCAGTAACCTTCGATTTCTTGACCTTCTTTGGCTTTGCTGATTGTTCAGTCGCAGGAGCCTCCTCTTCTACCACCTCGGCGGTCTCAACAACCTTTGTCTTCTTGGCCTTCTTTGGTTTGGCTGACTCTTCCTCAAGTGGCGCATCCTCCTCCTCAACCACGACCTCTGAGCTCAAAACGGTCTTTGATTTCTTGGCCTTCTTCTTTGGCTTGCTCGATTCCTCGATAACCGGTGCTTCCTTAAGAGTCTCAACAATAGGGACAATTTCGTCAACCTTCACAGCCTTGCTCTCGGTAATCTTCGCCTTCTTGTTCTTCTTTGGCTTGATTGCCTCCTTGCCAGCTTTGGCAATAACGGCATCATCGACAATTGTGGCATCTTCCGGAGCCTTTCTCTTATTGCTCTTGCTCTTCGACTTGGTTGCAGGTTCAACAACTGGCGCCTCCTTGACATCGACCACATCCTCCTTGATAACCTCAGCCTCGACCTCAATCTCAGTCTCGATAACAGTTGGTGGTTCAACGTGTTCCTGTGCAAGACCTGTAGCAGACTTGAGCTTAGGAGCCTCAAATTCGTAGCCAATCTCCAAAAGCTTCGCCGCCTTCTTGTTCCTCTTCTCCTCCTCGCGCCCGACTCGCTCATCCCATACCTTTTCGGTTGCACCAGCCTTGAGTTTTCGACCTTCAATCTTGTTCCATGGAACCTTCTTGAAACGTTTGTTGGCGCCTTTGAATGTATCCGGTGAGAGTTGGTCATTTGGAATAACCTTGACTTTCAACAGATGCCCAAACATGAGGTAGTTGTCCATGGTCTTTGAAACGATTCCAGCAACCTCCGCAGATTCGAATTGAACAAAAGCAAAATGCTTGCTTCGTCCAGTCTTGCGATTTCTTGATAGTCGAAGTTGCAAGATGGTTCCGAATTGCTTGAAGTATTCCCGCATTTCATGTTCGTAGAAACCGTGAGGGATTCGTCCAATGTAGATCACACCAGGTTTTTGGGATTCCGCATCTGCCAAAGCTGTCTGGATCTTCTTCTTTTGCGACTTGGTGAGTTTGGGTACTGGTGCTTCACTAGCGACATATTCTTCTCCATTCTCAGCATCCTCCTCATCGCCGTCGCTCTCGAACCCTTTGAGGAGCGCCTCAGTCTGGTCGTCGATTTCGTCGTCACCCCCCTCTTCATCCGCTACCTCTGCATGGAACTTCGATTCGACTACAATCTCCTCCTCAACGACAGCAGCAGCTTTTGTTGACTTTGCCTTCGGTTTGCCATTAGGCTTGTCGGTAGATTCTTCGGCCGAGGGAGTCTTTGGGGATTTCTTTGGTTTCTTGACTGCGGATACGGTAGCATCGTCGGTAGCTGTTTAGATACCAGTTAGTATCCGAATATAGCTACTGATATGTTGCGAGTCTTACCTTTGCGCTTCTTTGCTGCGACTGGAGAAGTTTCGACCTTCTTGGCCTTTTTGACCTTCTCAGCCCCGCTTTCTGCGACGGAAGCTAGGATTCAGTCAGAATTGATCAAGTAATGTGGATGATTGACGAGTCTCGGTGAACACATACCCTTGCGCTTCTTTGTTTCGATGTTCTTAACCATTGTGTCGGTTGTGAAGAACTGTGGTTGCTGTGTACCAATTTTTGGCTGCGACGCGGAAGTTGAAGACGAAACTTTTTTTACTGCCGCACTCATCGCCCGAAGAAGCCACCGCTAAAACTGCCCCACCGTGGGTAGCTCACCAGAGCATCACTTTGTAAAATATGGCATACAAGAATCTACAATATCGCGAAAGGGAGAATTGACCTCTGATATCAAACTTTTCCCTTTTTACACTTCACATGACTATCTCAGGTGGAGGAGCTCTCCGAGGACTTACAAGTCTGTGACTGTAGTATTGTAGGTCCTCGCGGTAAATATCACGCCAGTACCTTGCTCGTTGTTCTAACTTTATATGATAACTGAAGTTGATTGTTCCCACTTTCTAGGGTAATAGTTTTAAATTCTTCTAACTGTTTAGGTCAATTTACTTGAATTGCCCTAGAACGTTGCAACAACGAGGGCTAGGTAGGTAGTCAAGTGCGAACCTATTTACTGCCACTTTTTCTGTCCATCGGGAGAGTCCCAAAACTTCAGGATATCCCAAGTTTTACTCAGCCCAAGGAACGAGAGAATGGAACTCATCTCTTTCCTCCATTAAAACACATCTAGGCAACCAATCGTTGATGATTGTGGTTTTCTCTCACCTTTTGTGACATCGCTCGGCAGAGGAAGGTTCCGTATAAATGTCCCGTAAGGAAAGGAACGAATCGGATCCCTAAAAGACCCTTCATTGTTTTCGCTTTGACCAAAACAAGAGTTATCACTATTTTAGTTAATCTAGCAGGCTCAGGCATTCGACAAATTTCTATACCTCAAGTCACGCTGACCTGGGCGAGGTCATGTGATACAAGTGAATTCAAACTTTGCAAAGAGGTAGGAATTACTGAGAAAACATTGCGTCAAACTCAACTCCAAATAAACTACCTCCGGGGTGTTGTGCGCGGCAGACCAGATCCAAAACAGCGTGAATTTTGAGGTCGAAATACTTTGTAGGTACCTAGACCTGCACCCGCAACGATCGTTCTTCACTCGCGCCCAGCAATTTCGCTCCCCGCGACTTGTCAACATCAACACACCAACACACCAACAAAAAACAAGAAGCGTAAATTGACAAGATGAATGCGAGCGGCAATTCCTATGGAGAGGTTTGGGATGACTCGCTTCTTGTCAACTCTTGGAATGATGCGGTGGAAGAATACAAGGTCCAAACCTTTCCGATCCTCGTCCACTCCACATTGCTAACCATGGCATAGCAATATCATAGCATTCAAGCGAAAGGGGAGAATGTAACCGACATTCTGAGGACAAGAGAGGATCAAGACAAAACACTGTTCGTCAGAATCGGTTTTTTTTCTCACGCAAAAAAAAAATCGGAATCAATCATCCAAATGCTTATCGTGTTTCTTTAGCGGGGCGAAGGAGATCAATAACGATGAGGTTGAGGGGCCACTGAACAAACAACCAAGCCTTGATCAGCAGAATGAGCTTCCGAACGAAACCGTGGATCATCGTACGATTAAGGTCGGCACAGACTCTCTAGTAAGCATATTTTCTCATCTCCATTCTTGAATGGGTCCCGCCATATCCAGTCTTGGCTCTCGAAACGGCCGCCCTCATGCAAACCGTGACTGACCTTTGGTCCGAAATCTAGGGAAACCATGAGAATTCGGTCAGTCCAAACAGCGGGGCTCAAAAAGGGCCAGCACTGCCACAACATCTAATCGGCAAAGGTGAGACAAACTTCCGGCTCTTGAGAATAGAGATGTGCATGGGGATTTACTGACGCGTGGGTCTTTTCATGCAGTTCATGACGAGAATCTGAAGAACTTGTTGATGTCATGGTATTACGCGGGCTATTACACTGGTCTTTATGAAGGACAGCAAGGAGTGGTTGACAAATCTGCCAAGCATGAAAAATAGAGTCCAAAATAAGGACAACCTTCAGTCAAGGCTTTGGTACTCGAGTACCTTCAACGCGAAAAGCACTTTACGCGAAAGTTCTGCGACGACGAAGGTTTCCATCTGATATCATCACCATCCAATATGTGGTATCCGAGCTTACACCGACGGCAAAATTGGCAGGTGTCAGGATGAAGGGAGACTTGGAAGTTGGGGTTATTTAGTGCAACTAAGAAACACAATGGCCGAGGGACGTTTCAAGACTGAAGTGTGAGAGAGGGAACCGCTCTCTTCAGATGGTTTTGCCCAACCACGGCACGATGATCGGATCCTGCAGCACCAATGCAGCCGCCGAAGAAAAATCGAGCGAAACGAAACATTTCAGAACTTCAGAAGCAAGGCAAAGGCAAAACAATTATTTGTATGCATTTTCTTTGATCAATTCTAGGCAAGCGATGCATCTTTGTATGTCAATTCAAGAAGCCGTTTCCGACGGAAATATTCCCTGTTTTGCTTGTACGGAGTATCGTTGTACGAGGTTCTTCCCGTGAATCCGAGAGGCTCTGTCAGCGGGATTTCTAGCGTGTACCTTGCTCTTTCCCTTTCCACCACCAACTTTATTTTTGCAAGCTGCCATCTGAAGAAGCCGCCAGTGTGTGCGAGTGCATGCGCCAGCAGGCTTGGGATGGAAACTATCCTGAATCCCGAGACGTTGCTATGACATTGATCCGATTTTTGCGACGGATTTGGCACGACTGTCGTTTGAGATGTGTCTGATAGCGGTCGCTTATCATAGCGCGGGGAGCTTTAAGCGCTCCGTGCAGGACTCGCCTCTAGATCGGCCCCCCTTTTCTACCCTTTTCGTCCCTTTTGCACGGGACGTGCCCCCTCGACAGCAGTGCCAGAGACTGTCAGTTCCCCTCGAGCCTCCTTGAACTCTCCCTCACCCCCTGATCCTCCCAAGCTGCATCCGAAGTTTGGCGACAATTTTCTGCAAGGTACCGACCAGGGGTTTATCAAATTCAACCAAGCACATCAACCAGAAGTTGATTTTTGCGCCGTGACACTGCACCGCAACGAGCTGCTCCCACGCCTCAATCAGGGACCTCCACGGCCCGCCAGCTTTCCTCCCAACCACCCCGCCCTGGCCCAAGAAGGCAAAGTGACTTTCCGGAGTGCACTCACTCCGAACACAGCTAGCACCGAACAGCTTGTACCTCGTTTCGATCAAGGGTCCGGTGCCCCTGTTTACCTGCGGTGGAGATGGTGATGCATGCCATCCCATGAATGGCCCAGCGTCGGGCCTGCTGTTCCTAATTTCATGCTGGATTAAATGTCTTCGCTCCCCACAAGCATATCTCCCTTTCTACTTTTGTTCTTCATCCGTCTTGTTTTGCTCCAACACATTCATTCCTTTTATTTTCTATCCCGCTATTCTATCTACTCCGAGCAGGGCCTCGCTATCTGGCTATTAAATATTCATCCAATCTTTACAGTACAGCCTCGACAACTTTGATAGTTTAGCCACCCCGCAGCGCGGTTTTTTATCACTTTTTCAACGCCCTCCAAATACAATACCTTAGTCGACTATTTTAATATATCATCATCATGAGATTCTCATCAGCACTCGCCCTCATCGCTGCGCCTTTGGCGTTGGCCGGTACCATTCAAGAGGGAATTGTCCGAAGAAACCCAGTAGAGTTGGACGTCAGAACGGAGGCACCAAAAGCAGAGGCACCAAAGGCAGACGCATCCAAGGGAGCAAAGGCTGAGGTAGCAGCACCAAAATCCGGAAACAACAACGCCCAGAACAACAATAACAACAACGGAGGAGGAAACACTGTTAACGTTATCAATGTCAACCAAGGTCTTACAGTTACACAAAAGGTTACTGAGATTATCATCATTTGGGTCAACAACGGCGCAGGAGCAGCCACCAGTACAGTAAACACACCACCTGTCGCTGCACCAGCCGCCGCAGCCGCCGCTACACACACTGTAAGCTATAATTTGTATTCAAAACTCGTATCTCAAGCTAATATCTCGAAAAGGTCATTGTTGGAGGTTCAGCAGGTCTTGTCTATACCCCAGATCAAATCACCGCCGCTGTTGGTGATATGGTCATCTTTGAATTCATGAGCGCCAACCACACCGTCACACAATCCGCCTTCGCCGAGCCATGTAAAGCTCTCCCAGGTGGAATGGATTCCGGATTCATGTCAAACCCAAACAACAGCGTTGTCCCAGCACCACAAATGGCCATGCAAGTCACCGTTGCCACACCAATCTGTAAGTCACGGAATATCTACGCTCTCAACCCCCAACTAACAATTTCCAGGGTTTTACTGCAAGCAAAAGACCGGTAACCACTGTGGTAAGGGAATGACCTTCTCCATCAACCCAACCGCCGACAAGACCCAAGCCATGTTCCAAGGAATGGCCATCGCACAAAACGGTACCGGTACAGTCGCCCCAATTGCCGGAGGCGTTGCCAGTGCCGCACCACCGGCAGCACCAGCCGCTACAAACGCCGTTGCACCACCAGCAGCTGCTGCACCTCCGGCGGCCGCGGCACCACCTGCCATGGCCGTCGGACAAGGTACCGCTCAAGGCAGTGTATGCTCATGCTCTTGCCTATGTGGTGTTGCAGCATTCCCTCTCGCAGCTCAAGGCGTCGGTATGATCGGTGGCATGTCAGGTAAGCTTTTAACCCGATCAAATATTTCCAAATAAACAATATTCTAACATATTTCATCAGGTGCTATGCCAATGGCTATGCTCGAAAAATAGATGAACATAATCTCGAGCTTGTAATGGTTCTGATGTGTTTTAACGGCCGCCCCTCATTTCGATCCAACAGAAGAAGAAAAAAACAATATACCAAAGAGTTTAGAGGTAGCGAAAAAGGAATTCCTCGTTTGTCGCCGTTGAAAGGCTTGACAACGGGAACACCCTAGGCGTTCCAAATGGGATTTGGGGTGTGTTGATATTTTTATTTTTCTCATGATCCCCCTCCCCAATTCTTATATTTATTGGTGTGGTTGGGGGTATATATATTGAAGTAGCTTCGACTGGATCGTTATATTATTTTTGGTGGTTGTGGTTGGAAAGGGAGTGCGTTATTTTAATAGTCCAGATGAATTGGATAACCCTTTATTGCATTCCCATGGGCGTTCTTTAGAGTTCTTACTTTTTTCTTTTTACATGTTCTTTTGGTTACTTACCATCTCTTGTTCTTATAGACATACCCTTAAATTATTATTGTTTTATTCTATTCTCTACCCTGTCTTTGCCTTGGATTTATAATATTACCTTGATTCTGTGATACTTCCATCTTGAGACTTGAATTTTGCACTCGGACCCCAACTTCAAAACCTGTCGTTCATCCAACGTCCCCCACCATCCCTTCAAAAATTCAGACCAAAACCATGGCATTGTAAAACCACCCTTCATCCTTATCTTTAGGCCAGACCCACAAAATCCCCAACAGACAAAACACCCAATGAAAAAACTCAGATGGACTGACGAGCGACGAGTTCCACACGTCTCCACGAGCTTTGAATTTATGCTTACAAGAAGTGTCGTCAAAAGTAAGAATAGGGGGTAAGACTGCCGGTTACCCACGTTTCATGCAGCCCTGAGAAATCCACAACTTTAAACGTCTCATCCACGGTGGATGGGGGCCACTTTTAAAATATATTAAAACTGATGGTGGGTCGATGGGAGACGGGTTGGGAGGCGCGAACATGATGAGCCTTGCAGATATTAAATGTTTCGTGCCTTGGTTTTCGGGTTTTAGGGCGGGTGTTTTCGGGTACTTGTTTTTGCACTCGTTAGGGACTGGGGAGGATAGTAAAGTTGCGGGAAAATCAAGACGATGGGTTTAATGGGATGAGAACTTGAGATTGTGATTAATTGGGCCCTTCTTCTTTAATTTATATGTTTTGTCTGTTTTCCCGGTCAATCTGTGTCCACTGTTTTATTGTTCATTGCGGAGTTACGGAATGATTGGCAGACTCCCTTGCTGAGCTCTACATAGAATAGAAAATCGCAGAAATATGAAATAAAAATAAAGGTTATTTTCAAATCTAAGCAATCTCTAGTTCTCATCCTCAGATTTATCGACGCTTTCCTGTGGGTTTGATTGTTAGGTGTCTGCCGATAACCATGCCACCATGAAAAAGTCTACACTTGACAGAAGCCGGCAGCACTCGAGTAAAATGGAATTTCAAACTAGACCTGTATGAGTATAGTATTACGTGAAGCTGGGAGAATATAAGAAAACATTAGAGAAGTGCATTGAGATATGGGAGCTTTTCCCACAAGCAGGATTTTTATTACAATTAATGCATATTTCAAATCAACCTGCGAAACAACCTACTCAAGGTTCGCAAATGTTCGCTAGCTAAACTCATCTAAATTGTCTCTATTCTTGAAGGCGTGGTAGTAGGGATTCTCAATTAAGGAGGAGCATGCAATTCTCAAAACCTTTGTGATGCTGGATCATTCCCAACCCCAACGCAGCTATTCCAAGCATGGGTGAAATGGACAACAACCACGACAGCTGGTCCCTCGAAATCTCATACCACTGACCTTGGTACAAAGCTAAAAAACTAGATAACGAAGAAGCATGATTGTGACTTGCGATTATCCCGCTATCCTTTATTTTCTAGTTGCTTCTCAGCTACCGCTGAAATAAATCCACACCATTTTCCGAAGTGTCTACTATATCCCTCTCCCCCCAAATTAGTATAGGAGATAGAAATCGAATATTATACAATAATACTCGAGCCAATTTATTAAGATTGAATTGACCACAGCAAAAAGACGGTCCCGAATTCCAATTTATATCCACCTATAGTTATATTAACAACAAATAGCCCGCCAAACTATACCAGAAAACAACCCCCTTCAGACTTTTGGTAGTACACATCTTTTCAATAAATGATATAATAGCACATTCCAAGAAAAGTACGCCTAAACAATCCAACATATGTAAGAACAGTATATTAATTTATATCCCAAAATTGTATTAAAAAAATGAACTCTAAAAACCAATATCACAAATGTATATTCCACAATACCAAAGAAGGCATATTGACATACTGATATAAAGTTCTTTAAAGGTGGTCTTGAAAATGGAGATAGCTTTTATATCAACATAATAAGAGATCCCAATATTTTTGGATGTGTAGATGTGTAAATAAGAAGATTTTGCTGATTAGGTTTAGAAATTTATTTGATACATAGAACAAGCATATTTTCATGACTCATGTCGCTCGCAACCAGCGTGAGAATAAAATATATGACTGCTAAAGTGATACTCAGAGTGGTCTCGAACTGAATATCCGCTCCTACTCTACATATCTCGCACAGTGGTGAGACATTACGACAAGAATTACGGCTCGCCCAAATCGTGAGATGAGCTGGTTTTTAACTTTGAACATCAGTCAACATTTGGCGCCCTTGCTTAGTCAACAGCATAAAACCAAACCCAGCAATGGCATGCAAATGAATTTGCTTGATTGTGACCCAATGCTTTCAGCAACAGATACCATTTTTGGCATACTAAGGTCGTATATTTTTTAATGAGAGATCAAGTTGCCAAAAAAAAAAAAGGTTGTATCAAACCCCGGATAAATGACAACGGAGAGGGAGAGGGGGGTGGGGGAGAAAGGGTAATGTACAGCTGAACAGGCTACTTGGAATGTTGGAGGAGGCTTAGTTATTCAAGGCAACCACCATTGAACCTGACCGACGAGCTTTCAAGAACCCGTCAAAGGACCTAGGGCAGATGTGCTCGACGCAGAAAAGGACATGTGAAAGCATCTTGAATAATGCGAAGCACGACTGTAATGGGAGGAGAAAGACTCGGAGAAAACACATGCTGGTGGGGTCCATTCCTTACCAAGGTATGTGAAGACTTGACACTTGTAGGCAAGATAGAAACAACGATGGACTAGTCGCAAAGCGATTCATGTAGTCAACGAATGAATTCTTCTCCATCAACCGAAAGACAAATTCTCCTCTCCAGATTCGTAATGTAATAATCCCGAAGCCAAATCACTTGTTCCCAATACCGACCGTATTCCGACGTCGCAGTCATCATCTCGCACTCTAATGTTTTCAAATGAACCGTCTCCGTAACTCCAACAATAAAAGCGCATCGTTGTCTTCGTGTGGTCATGTTGAGACGTCTACTTCTTGAGCTTCTCAGCTGCTTCGGCGGCCTTCTTTGCGTCGGCTAGGGAAACCCAAATGTCAGCATCGATTTGTAAATGGCGCAAGATGCGGTGAAGGGAGGGGGAACACACCAGCAGCCTGCTTCTCTCTCATCTTCTGAGCGACCTTTTCCTTCTCTCGTTGCATCTCGGATCCTGTCATGGAATTGCCTTTCTTCTATACATTTCACCCCACCTGTTAGTTCAAATCCCAGCAGATCCCATTGTTTGTTCTTGCGATGAGTGGAGAGGTTGTGGAATGGGCGCAAAGGAGATAGCGACATACCTGATCAGCCAATTTCTTCTGGTTGGCTTCACGCGCCTTGTCACGCTGATTACCTCTTGCCATCTTGAGTTTGTGATGTGCCCGCAATTCTGTTGAAAAGTGGATTTAGTTTGACTGGCCTGCGTGGCAAGAACTGGATTGTTTATCGAGGCTGAGAAAGTTGATCCGGAAATAGAAATTTGGTCGCTTAGCTCCGATTTTATTTTTGGGCCGAGGCACGTGAGAGCAGGCGCCGATAAGTGGCCGACCCAAATCAATAAGCGCCGAAGACGGCGCTTCAAGATTCAAGATTCACGAAAATTCAGGAAGCGACGAAAATATTCACAGATTAAACGAGTATTCAGATAAGTTATTTGAATCTGAAGCCAGCTCAATCTTGTCTTACCCACCTACTGATTTGTTTCCAGTCAGTTCCGCGGCTGTCATGCCATTCAGAACAACGTTTGTTACTCTACAGACGAAGTTGAAACGCGCTTCCGTGCAAAGGCCCCTATCCAATTGTTTCTCGCCCCGATGACAGCTCGAAACAACCTACGAATATTCATGGGAATCTTTGGAGATCTCGCCGTTCGTACATCTCTTGGCAGGCCATGCAACTTTTCCTTGGAGTTGTGATTGGATGGAAAGGTTCGCCTTCACAGCGGTTCCTCGTGGATCATCGCTGCCATCCAATGCCTTCAGCTTCCTCCGTACGCGACGAAGCTTGAACCACACTGAAAATTCCCACAATAGCCTCGAGATGAGGCTCGCTGGGTATCGTTATTTTCAAATCCATGGGTTAGGCCCTACAATACGCGGGACTTGGGCAGGCCATGAGACCGTGCTTCATCGTCCGACTGATGACAGCGTCCAGTCAAGTCACTCGAAACTTGAATAGACCGAAAGATGCATGTCTTTGCTATGATCAAGCTTCGAAGTTCCGCATGGATGGTCCAGAAAAGTTGCCTATAGGAACAATTCCATTGGACCAATACCTTCAATGTCACAAGTATATGGTTCAAAGGGAGCTCGCGCCAAGGGCCAGAACAGTCAATAGGCCTGCACCCCCGCAAAATTTCGACAATAGCTGGCCCAAGCTAGGTCCTATTGTTCTTTTGACTGGCGTCTCCAAGTTTTTATTCACTTCTCCCATCATATACCTACTCATTGTTTCCTATTGTCAGCAACGACAAAAGATCTTTTCCATTCATTGTGTTGCAACGACAATGAGGTCGTAGCCTCAATAACAACTTTGTTTCTACTGTAGTATTTAATCCATTCTTTACCTCAACCATCTTCTTGGCCCCTTCTGCGAATCATTCAATCTCTCACGAAACAAATTCTTTCGAGTCA
>LLCD01000711.1:0-15428 GCA_001414355.1 Hymenoscyphus salicellus
TGGCTGGGATTTACAGGGGATATTTAAGTTCACTCCCGGATCTCAAAGTTCAAGCGCTTGTTGCGGCCAACTAACACCCCTACATGAGGGGTGGCTGGGGGTATCAGGCTCTTTTTCCGAAGTTTGAAAGTGTGTTCCTGTGGCTGAACCTCCACAAGGTTTGGCATTCGAATGTTCTGTACATTCCGCGGCGCAAAGTTTGTGAAGGATTCTAACGAGGATTTGAATCCTTAACTTCTAGAAGATTGCAAAATCTTACGTACAGCATGAAAAACATGTGACAGGTGACGCTTCTCTGCATGAGGAAGTCTTCTAGAAGGATTATTCTGGAAGTGTCGAAGCCTGAATGCATGTGTGGAGTGCGTTGTCCTCGGGTTCCCCGTGATGCTTCTTGGAATTCCAGCTACGGAACACGCCTGAATCAACGCGGCGGTATTAATCCTTTGTAGGATTTACAGCACAGTCAGAGTTGGGTTGATGCTTTTCAACTTTGGTGGATTTTTCTTTCCCACGATATTCCCAACGAGCTATTTGCCTAAAATGGGCTTGCACCACGAATGCACTATCGATATAACCCTGCTTTGTTTGTTCCGCGTTGGGAGAGGGAAGGGTTATTGAATGCGATCTTCGATCGATCGATCACAGGCGTCATTGGAAGGAGACAGATAAACTTTGAGCTGATGGCGACGGCCATGCCGTAGGAGTGCAATTCTTTCATTGTCAATACCGTTCCGCCTTTCGAGTTGAAGGATTGAGGTATTTCATTTGGGACTTAGACTTATGGGTCTGATGTTGCATTTTTGATTTTCACCCTCTTACAGGTTTGCTCGGTTGGACTGTTGATTATCTGCCTAGTGCTTTGGGTATTGTATTACAGTACTTCTAAGGTAACCTTTTTTTTTCATTAGGAAGCGATAATTTTTACAAGATATGACTAAAGATAAGTTAAAACAAAGCAGTAAAAAAACCAAAGCTAAGTCCAAAGCAGATGTATTGGGGACCCGTTCAGTGGGTTTTTCTCCCAGAAAGCCATGTCGATCAACTTTCGAATCTGCGAGAACATCCTCAATGATGTGATGGGGGAGATAAGGGTGCGTACAGCGTCTTTTCCCCTGCAACTGGTTCTTGAATGTGCCAACCTTCAAACCTATATCGTACCTTGTACGAGACATTGGAACAACGGATGGATTTTCAAGCATTAAGAAGAAATTCGGTGAGCTATTGATGCTTAAAAAGCTTTACTTCTTCTTCAAAGAGAGTGAAGCGAAAAAAGGGGGCGACTGTTCCACCTGCCATTACTTGAGTTTTTTTTTCAATTAATTACAAGTATTGCTTGAGAGCTTTTGGGAAGAATCAAAGGAGGCCACGTTTTCAATTCTTCAAGATTTTCTCATGCAATGCTTTTAATTATCCTAAACTGTTTCAAAAACTCAGATAAAAGTAAATGATCTCAGGTTAATCCCATTTTTCTTACTCTTGAGTTATTCTATGCCTTTCTTTGTGGTTTCTCTCATACTGATATCCCATTTTCATCTCCGTTGACCTTTCCGCGGGCTGCTATAACTGTTATTATTATTTGGAAACTTATCTTGCCCACAGAGGACTTCCGAAGGATTCCATGATTAACCACCCGCCATATACATACCCAGCACTAAAGCTCTGTGAACTTTTACCACCTGAGGGAGCAATTTTCTCGTATGAATGAGTACATCTTGCGTGAGACCCGACCGTGGTAACTCTACCACCTTTACTTTTTGTCAACCATGAAAAACGTGCTTACATTCAAGCACCCCCATACAGTATAATCACTTAAGGTCCAGAGCAAAGCACGTCTACTTCAACTGTGCTGTGGATTTTTTCATCAGCCGGTCTGCAATAAATTAGTAAGTCGCGAAGAGATGACCCGTGTACTTTGAGGTCTTCGTCTTTAAACTTCCAATGAATATCATATAAGACACTTATACAATTTCCCCATTCGCCATGGAATGTCGATGCGATTACCGAATCTTCCACATGCCGAGGTGTTTTGGAAACTACATGAAGCTGGTGTATTCTTTGGAGGGAACTTGACGTCACTATAGACACTAAGACGGAGTCAATGTACATGCACTCAAAGCACATGTCGCCGAAAAAACATGCCATTTCTCGAAGTTATCACCGATTAGACGAAAAGTGTTTCACCTCGCCCGGAAGGTTCTAGAACAGGTTTCCTGTGATAGCTCTTTTGGTCCCCTTTACCCCACACCTTTTCCGAGACCAATAACTTTGCAAAAGCCGGCGTCATGGAACCACAAAGACCTTCCCATATGGCATCCACTCTCTTTCTCGTCAATCTTTAAACCCGCAATGCCGCCCTTCGAAAACATACCAGACTTGGCATTCAGTCCTTAAATCACTCCTACAAAACAATTCTCTTTGACTTCTCCAAAGATGCTTTTAGTGTGTCTCTACCCAAATTCGACCCTGTTGTAACCTGGAGCTTCCCAAACCTTCAGCTTGAGGTGACGAAATGGACGACATCTCGCAACGACAAGAAATGTAATATTTCAGGCGAATACCCAACATACCCGCTCACGGAAAATATGGAATACGAGGCACGCCGAACAAAAACAGAGCTCTTTTATTTTAGAGGCCCAGATTATTCGCATTTGAGAGAGTCTCAGGAGTAATGGGCATCGAAGCCTAGGAGATTTGTGCGTGGGAATTCCGAGTACTATTAGTCTGCAATAAAATTCTTTAATAAACGTACCTTTGACTTCATTTCATTTTTCACAGATCTCGAGCTTTCAGGGCAGAAATCAAATTATATCCAAGATTCCGGGTAAGCCTGCATCCCAACAACTATATTTTAATCATATTTAAAAAATTAACGTCACGGAGTACCTTTGCCACTTTGCCATCCTCTGCTCCTCGGGCTTAGGGATAGCTACATGAAGACTTGGCAGATGAATAGAATAAATATAATAGAAATTTAATGGACTGGAGACAAATTTATTCTTTCGATCTTTTCCGGGTATATATATTAGGTTTTAGAATCTGTGGGGCTCCTCTTCCGTACTATTTTAGAATAGTTTAAAAGACAGCTTCTGAAAACCAATACTGCCGGAGAGATTTCCGAATCCTCGTCTGTGATCTTGATTATTATTGGGCATTTAAGTGTGGATGGAAGTGGGAAATTCTGTAGTCCATTTGCATGCACGCTAGATTCACCTTGCCGACATTGATGGAAGCGATAGCCGTTTCTTGAAGTTATTGGCGTATGGACGACAATTCCTTTTCCCTCGCCTGGAACCTTTCAGAACAGGTTATTTGAAGTATATCTACTTAGGTCCTTTTATCAAACACCCTTTTCCGGTAAGCAAAAACCCTTTACAAAAACCGGCAACATGAAACACCCAAATGCAACGAGAAGCGGGACTTCCTCGGAAGTAACAACGGAAGATTACAACCAAAGTTCTGCTCATTACCACCCAAGTTACGTTTGCAGATCTGGGAACAGGCTCTCAAACCACGAAACTTCCACCTCGAACTCCTGTATATGAATGGGTGCTCAGATGCTTGCCCCATTTCACATATTCAAATTCAACAGCTACCCGAGCTTCGCTACCAATTGTACAAAGAGCCACAACATTTCAAATGGGGAGTCTGGAGCTCCTCCAGTACTGCATGATCCCTCTTTGACTTCAATCAGGAAACCCGCGCCATTGTGATGCAGAAACACACCAGGCTTGAAATACAACCTCTTGATGATCCCGCTTCTAGAACAATTCTCTTTGACTTCTCGAAAGACTATTTTACTCTGTATCGTCTGAGCTTTTTCTTTCTTTCCGACTCAACCCGTTCAGAAAAAGGTTGGATATGTCGAAATATGCCAAACCTTCCCATTATAATAAAGAAAAAGGAAGCGATCGGCACCGGAAATGATTGGAGAATCCCAGGTAAATATCCAACGTACCTACTCACGAAGGAAATGGCGTTTGCGGATATCGAGACAAAGTTGATTCGTTTCTTACCAGCCGCCAGGGCGGTTTTTCGTTGCGGATGAGATGTTCCTTGAAGAGGGTTAGAGAGATGTTCGTGGAAAGATTTCGGAGAGATATAATTCGACATTCTCAAGTCTCTTTGTCTTCGACTAGTTACATCAAGATCCTCTTCAGTAATTGTGAACTTCCAACATTTGAACTTCTTCCTTTTCAGTGTGATTTAAACACAATCGTGATTCTAAGTAAGTTCCATTCATGAGTTGGAAAGTCACACACACTATTATTTTACTACTATCCTTAAGGTAGATTGCCTTGAGCTGCTCGAAAACATGAAAAACGGCTTTCTCCATCTCGCTGCGTGTGTTCTGTGTAAAAAGCAAGAATTTTAGAAAGCCCCCTCGATCTCATGTCTCTGAATTTGACTAAAAATTATGTTCACTTACAGTTAGGTGTGAGAATTGAAGCTCGCTTATTCGTCAAGTTTGGCAGTAAATAATGAATGCAGCACTTTGAATAACAACAACATTACAAACAGCTGTTTAAAAGTGATAATCAATCCCAATATCTATCCTTTTACCTCCCGTCTGCATTCCAAAAACACCAGAGTTTCAGCTCAATTCGTAATCTCTAGGACTTCATATGCAGGCACAACGAGTCGGTGAACATTTATTTAGGGTTATCACAAAGCCTACTAGTATATAACTCTGAGTCACTTAGTTTCATAGTAAAGTAGTGGCTGGTAGTTGAATAACTGAAAGCTTGACAATATATTCGAACTGTTCATTATGCTAAGAGCCAAGTGGATAACGAGCCGTCAATTTTCTATTTTGTTCATTACCCACAGTTGCTTACAATAAACAAGCCCATTCTAATACCCTCGAGTCCTTGCCCTCTTCCACTCTCCCTGTTCACAACACAACAAAACACTTTTGGCAAATGTTCGAACCAATCAATTTTTGCAAGCAAATCCTCAAGCCTTCGTACACCACAAATGAATATGACATTCCCCAGTTTTTTTGTCTTCTTGGCATTATGCCTCTCTTCCCCTTCTGTTGTTATGGCTTCCGCTATTCCTTCTATCCCGTCAAGCATTCCCATTAATGAGACTAGCCTCGTCCATCAGGTAAATCTTGGTTTTTATTCCATGTTGTTTTGCTTATTTATAGAAAACTGTCCACTGATACCGACTTAGCGTAATAAGGATGGCATACACTGTTGTCAAAATAAAGATATATTAGTGAAACGGCTTTTATTGGTCCTTTGCCCTTATTGTCCTTCCTATACCCTACAGTCCCGATCACTAATCGTCGAGCGCAAATCCCAAACCACTCTTATATGTGTAACAACTAACCTCCCCAAACCCTAGGAAATTCCGTCATTGGGAGTACGTTGACGACTGGACGAAAGTACAAGCTGCCATCGACCACACTCATAAGTACGGGTACGGCAAGCGTTATCTTATCCCACTGAAAGCGCAAAACTGCACTCGGATGGAATACTGGCCCAAAAATGACGATCCAAGACTAGACGGAGGGGACGTGTCGTTCTGGATTTGCAACGATGCAAGTGGCCATTGACTTTTATATTTAAAGAGCCAGAGCTAATCGATCCCCGCAAGAATCCTTACACCATTCAGCCGGATCTAGGGTACATGGCTTCGTACGCCAAAGATATTCTAGACAAATGCTACTTCACATCCGGAGCAAAAGGCCAATTTGTTTGCGGGCAAGAGTTTGATACCGATGTAAGCAGATAATTTCACTCCCATCTTGTGTAACTATTCTTGTTAACGTCTTTGTAGCGCTACAATCTCATTGTTAAGAAGGGTCCTAATCTATGATTTTTTACTTCCCTCTTATCTTCGCCCCCCTCGGTTTGTCTTCTGGCAAGGCAAGTAACATCACGAGCTAGTCTCGCAGGAACGATACCTTGAGTTTTCTTCTTCATTGGCTCCTGGATCTTGGAGCGGTGTAACCACATCATCACGAGTGCTGGTACTTGTGGTGTGCCAAAGTAATAGATAGTCTCTAACCTCTTGAATTCACCCCTTATTTAACATATTTTCCCTAACTGGGAAAGGACAAAGCTCCTATGAATCTTTTCCAAACGAGACGTTTTGTTAAAACAGGAAGTAAGAAGTAAATAGATAACGTAATGAGGGTTTGAGAAGGCGGAAGTAGAATCTTGGCGCTAAATTTACGATATTAATTTCAGATGCAAGCATCTTACCATTTTGGCTAAAGAGCTATCAAACATAAGAAGGAGTTGTGAAGCTTGGATGTCTCAAAAATGGAGTTCCCCATATTGATAGAACTGAGATTTGCCCCGTCTCACCTGTTGTGAACCTAGATGCGAGTTTCAATTATGAAATTCCGGGCTTATGAAAGTAGGAATAAAAAAACCGAAATTCGCCTTGTCGTAATGAAGTGATTAGGAGTAGACAAACTGATTCATGCTCCAGTTATTTGTGCCTAATAGACATCACCACTGATTCGATGAGCCCACTAATGAGTATAGCACTTGTGTAGCAATATGAGTAAACCTATGGCGATTAGCGAATCGAATATGATACTGAATCCACCTTTTGACGTCTATCCAACCATTTCTGCTTTACAGCAAATCACAGCTGGTTTCTGTTACAGTGGCAATCACCGCAATTTTCCGCTAGGTTGAAGAGTTAGTAGTTGTACATTTATTCCATATTTGAGGGTTCTTTAAAAGGTTATTAGCATAGAAGATATGTTATTATTTAAGTCACACTCATAACAACCTAGCGTATTATTAATAAATTACTGAATTTAGGTGTGAATAATGAGGAGTTAATGGATTCAGCATGTTCGCTACTCACACCCTCTTAGTACAATAACCAAGCTTATTATAAGAGAATAAATAACTGCTCTGGAGTCCTTCCTCTCTTCCCCTCTATACACTACACAATTTGGCAAATATTTCAAAGCACACGTCTTTTACAAACGAATCCTAGCCTCCGTGGAGTGGAAAGAAACATGACTTGTTTCAACTCTCTATTCATTCTGGCCTTGTGTCTCTCTTTGCTTTTAGCTGTCGATGCTTCCGCTATTACTTCTGATATGCTTAGCATTCCCATCAGCGAAACTAGCATTAATAGCAAGGTAAAGCCTCTTTCATCATTCAACGACTAGAAAATAGTTCACCGACACCTCCACAGCGTAACAAGGACCGTACGCATTGTTACCTCCATGATGACATGTAAGTAATTGGACAGTCTCCCGCTCTGAAACCTCGCCCTGCTGCACTCCAGGCAAGTTTCAGTACCGATTCTCCATGCCTTCCCAGATGTGCAATAAATGACTTCTTTTACTCTAGGAAATACCACCGTTGGCAATGAGTCGATAAAGCCAGTTTAGAAGCAACCATCAACGAGGTTCGCAATGAAAGTCCGCCCGACAAACCATTGGGACTACGAGCAAAAAAATGCACGCAATTCAAGTACAGGGCGCAAGGAAAGGTATCACTCTGGGCTTGCAACGAGGTAAGTACCCATTGGCTCCCCATTACAAAGTCTTCCAAACACCAACCAGTTGTAGAACGAGCAAGATATTTTTCCAGAATACAGACACATTCTCTCCTACGTTTAGGACATCTTTGATGTATGCATTAAGAAAAATAAGAAAAAATACAGTTGTGGACAAGAGCTCGATACCGATGTAAGAAGTTCTTCTCACTTGCGTAAACCTTCTTGCTAATATTGTCTTTGCAGAAATACAGCGTTATTGTGAAGTATTGACAGACTCTTGATCCATACCAGGAAAACGAGTAACGAACCTGGGATCACGGGTTTGTGCGCTACAGGCTCTCATTTTCTTCTGGTAGTCGCCGTACAGAAAGAGGTCTCCAACACTCTACAGATGTCAGAAAAATATTTAAAAAATATAGGGTAACTGCAAATCGTAGTCTTTATGTTTATATAAAGCGTTGATTCTTTTGAATATGGCTCTGTTGTTTAGTGTACTGGGTTACTCGATTTTTCAGTGATACCCTGAAGAACCAGACCCATGGTTCCAGGTTCGTTAGCTTGGGCTTGGGCTTTCAGGGCACCATTACGGGGACTTTAGCGCACTGCCCTGTATTTTCATTTCTCGAGTTCCTTGCTTGTCGGATTTATTCTCGGAAATATCTCTCGGATTTGCTACTTGTTCGGAGTTTGTTTGGATATATTTATTTCCGGAAACCAGGCCTAGAAGTTGATGCAAGATAATGAATGACCAGACCCCATGTTACAACACCGACAACACAACTAGTAAAATCGTAAAAACATGCAAAAAATACGACCCAATGGAGAATAAGACAATGCACTATTGGTATAGATACTATCTATCCCTTTCAGGTACGCTTCGCAGCTTGTAGCGAGCACGACGTGTTGTTGCAGGTTGGGCATTTTTCTTGTCCACCGCGAGCCAGGTCAATGGATTATTCGATACTTTCCCGTCTTCTCCTCAAACCCAGCAACTCATTTTAAGCCTCTCACACCACATTATTCACAATCTCATAACCTCATAACCTCAAAGACAAGTCAAAAATAGAACATAATCCTAAGCATTCTTTCAACTCTCAACCAATCTAGTACCCCCATAATTTCCCGAACACTCGACCATCCCTCTAAACAATTGAGCCCCTTCTCAACAGATCAAAGTAATAATAATAATACCATCCACTAAAAAAGAAGATATACGATTAAGAAAAGAAGGTGTATAAAACACCACACATGACGCCATCCCTCAGTCCCCATCTACTCTCTTACAATCCAGCCCACCATTTCATCCTCACCCACATATCACATCACCCTTTTATCACCCTCCTCGCGCGCCAAACTATTCCTCGTCTCTCTCCCCTCCCTCCCCGTAAAATTAAAACCACTCAGAAAACTCACAACATTATCCCTCTTTGCATTGCGCTCCCCTAAAATGGAGAAGTGCACTTGTTCCTCCTGTCGTTTAAGCTTCCGTCTCCAAAAGAAGAAAATTACACCCGCGACAGAAATCGTGAATAGTGGCACGAGGATACCAATCGCTGCTTTAGCACCTGTTATTAATCCTTTGTTATCTTCTTGTTGATCTTGATCTGAGAGTGAGGCATTAGGTTGCAGAGAAGGAATTGTATTGTTTAAGAGATTTGGATTTGGGTTCATAGGCATCGGACTAAGTGTCGTCGAGCTAGCATCCGTGGTTGAAGGGAAGGAGTAATGATTCGTTGGTACAGTTTTTGTTGTTGTTACAGGCGGAGCGGTAGTCTGACCTAGAAGGAGGGAGGGGGCGGTTCTTGTTGTTGGTTGTGGAGGGGGAACGGAACTATGGGGGATGAGATCTGTGGCTTTTACAGATATAGAGGCCTCGAGGTCGGATGAAGGAGAGGACTTTTCTGATACTGAGGATTGAGCCTGGGGTAGTTCTGTTAGCAAACCTCCGTGTTCATGTAGCAAAAAAGTCCATCTAACCGAAGAAGATAAAGCAGAAGAGAGAGGAGCTTGAGTTGAAGGAGTGGGTGGTGTTGGCGCGGTTGGTGCTGTTGGTGCTGTAGGCGGAAGTGGTGGAGTTGGCGGGGTGGGAGGAATAGGCGTTGGAGGTAGTGATGGAGTTGCAAGTAGGTGTGAAGTTGTAAGAGACTGAATGCTTGGTGGCTCCCAAGAACTCATCATATGTGCCGGTGTTGGCGATAGAGTCATACTGTCAGATAAAACCGATAAACTCGGCACCACCACCACCGTCGAAGTTTTGAAAGTCGAAGGAGTTATCCAAGTCCAGTTGCTAGGAATCGTCGGTATCGCTCGTAATTCTAATCTTTTCCGGTTCGCATCCAAAGATATACTCGTGCTCAAAATTTCCGCACCCACCGCCACTCTATCCGCTCTCACTGACGAAGGCACAGGCATGACATTTCTACTAACCTTTGTAGGCTGTAGTAACGTAATCCTACCCCCATCCAACACAGACAAGATCTTTCCTCTGTCGTTTTCGCAGCATGTAGGATCGTTGTCACAGCAGAATGTACCGTCTTCACACTGTGTGACTCGTGGTTCGTATTGCGGAATCGAAGGGTCATTTGGACCACCTTAGATATTAGGTCAGCTGTTCCATCTCACATCCCAAACCATCTCAAGAATTCCAACTTACTGTAAAGACAGATCGGAGCACAGGTATCGGCTTGCCATCCCGAGTATGATGCACAAGGCCCACGATAGAATGTACCGTTTGGCTCGCCTGGATAATCGTATCGACACAAGCGATTCGGTTGGCAGGAATTTGGAGTCCTGCAACAAGCCGAAGAGCCTTCACATTCTAAAGGCAGCCAAATCAGTATTTTCCTCCTTCGTCTGAACTTGCAAGATGATGATCTCGAGAAAGTATCAGGATCAGGCGAACTTACTAACGAACTCTGGGTATTTATCTCCCAATATACCGAAACACTGTGTGCTGTCTGCTCCGCAGTCGCTCATAAGCAAGGCTTGAAGGCCTCCAACTAAGAACACTTTGAAGATATTATAAGCCATGATGTTCGTATTTAATCTTTTGTTGAATTTCGAGATAGATAAGTTGAGTCGGGAAGACGTCTCCATAGGAAAGAGGAAGAGGGTGGTGTCAGTGCGGAAAATGAGATAAGTATTGTCCAATCTCGGGATGGTATTCACAATACTAAGATAGAGTGATTGTTCTCGATATTTCTGCCTCGGCTGTTGCCTATTGTGATTGGGTTCGCTTGGTTGGTGGTGGGCAAGGTGAATAATATAATTAGCCGAGGATACAGCTGAACTCAATCGTACCCACCATAGCATAACACAGGCATGTGTGCATGCTATGCTTGATATCCATTTTTGCTCACCCAAAAACATCAATATAAACGATATTAGCCAGATAAAGAGTTGGAACGACATTTTACCTTCCTCTTCGTCAAATGAATAAGCTCCCATCCCTAATTTAATTTGTTGCTTGTCAACTTACAATATTATCCAACAGAATACCTTTACACACTCTTCGAAATATGACGTTGTATATCTATCAATATCCTGTTTCGAAAATGGGTCATCCTGTCATTAGCCAGTCATTAGCCTTCCTCTCATATTATTCATAGATTTTCATCTCTGGATTTTTGCATTGTCCAGCCACTCAAATTTGCTCTGTCAGTGGATTCGAGGACGTTCCCAATGACCCCCTTATGATACTGGGTGCTTACATTGCCTTGAAATAGAGAGGTCTGTGGTATTGCACAGTCCATTAATTCTGGGCCATCCATCCAATCACTACTGAATGGACCTGAAAAAAGGACCGGGTGAGTCGAAATCAGAAATCAAGACAACAAGGAATATTGGTAGTACGGTGTTTCTCTTGCGCAGGAAATGGCACCCCATACCACTATGTATCAGTCGAGAGACGGTGGGGTCACGTCGAGTCATTCCTTCCCTTATCACCCTTGGTTATTAACTGTTGGACTCGACTCCCGTCTTGCCTGTTGATGGGAAGGAGCAACCTAACCCATACCTAGTCAGTCGAGCATGTGGAAGCAAACCTTACAAGTATAGGTACGTTACATAGATTCTGCAAAGCGAGTCATCAAGTTTGAAGCATGTTTCTTTTCAAAATGCCCAGTCCTTGCAAACTTCTGAAGTTCCCGTCCCCGCGCTCGCTCTGGGTCGCTCCTTTACTTGTTGCAGACACAACACCAACACAGCAATTCCTGCCGTAAGCGCGCTCCAAACTCTGTCGACTGAAATCTTTATACCCCTGGCGGCGCCCCTCCGTCTCTCATCTTCTCCACCCTCAGACCGAAAAATAGGAGCTTAAAAACAATATTAGGCAAGCAAAGTTTCAAACAACTCCAAATGGGATGTCGGTTCAAAAGGGCGTATTGAAGAGGTATTTCCCTCCATTAATTCTTTAAAGTGCCTTACTCGGAAACTCCCCTCGAACTCAAGCTTATGCGCCAACCCTCTGACTTGACCCATGATGGCACAACGAGGGAAGTCACCACTCACGATCAAGACCGGCCAGTGCCGAGGAAAGTTTTGTCGAAACTGTTGAAGAGGAATTGTTGCTCCTTTCCGGCCAGACCCAACAGAATAGCAACTCCTGCTGGTAGCGCGCATACATCCGACAAGAAAGGAAAGAACGACTAGTCTGGCGGAGGTGCAAGTGAGACGACATGTGTTGAGAAGGAAGGAGCGAAGGGTGGGGTTGAGAGGTTGAGTCACAGTCAAGCGAGGAAGAAACGACCATGAACATGACGCGCCAACTCAAATACTTACGTCCTTCTTCATTCCTTCTTCTTCTTCAATAACCGCTAGGTGTCTCTCAACATTTGAACTTTTCAGAGCAACCCAAAGTAGCTATTCTAAACACCAAGAACAATTTATAATATCAACCTGGGTGTTTTGGAACAAGCGACTCCAATTGTCATGGAGTATTCGGTAATCGGAGTCAGAACAAGGATTCTTCACTGGCACTTAGCATTCTCTCATGGAAACCACCTGGCAAGGAGAGCAGGGAGAAGGAGCTTCACTGGGCATAAGAAAGTGGACACCAATCCGGGTTGACGGGCTAACGAACTCCGCAAGACCACCTCTATAGTCAGTTTCTGGCCAACAAGATAGAAAGACCTAGTGAGCAAGCTATCCATTTCCCTGGTTTGAGGGCGTTGAGAAAGAATAACAAGGAAGCCCCCTCCCTACCAGCAAAATTGAATCTTCAAAGCCTTCTCGATAACCCAATATTCCCCTCCTTCATCTCTTTTAAAGAGACAGAAATCAAGCGAGTCTTACCGCGCGAGGGTTATAGAGGGAAGGAACGAATTGAAGAGCCCGTCTCGTTGACCACGCAAGCGATCACGTTTTCTGGGTCGCTCCTTCCATTTCCACGACACCAACGGCATTCTTGCTGGCTCTCTCCCACCACCAACAGTGTCTCACAAGTAGAGCTTTTAAATGAACTTAAAACAATGAAATTCATTAAATTCAAGCTATTTGAATTGAAATTGAGGCTGTATTTATTTTCATGAAACAGTTGAATTGAAATAGAAAACTGGGCGAGTTTCATGAAATTCATGTATTTTAGGTGGTAGGAGGCTCTTTTTCTGGTAGGGATTCAAACCTTGAAGAGAGCTATTATTTCTTTGTTTCTGGCATTTGGAACTAGGGGTGGAAATGGGGGTAAGAATGAAGCTATTCTCACTTATCTCGGGAAGCGTCTCTTTTCTAGGGTGGTGACAGTTGGGCTGTAAGGTGGTTGATGCTTAGGGGGCATATGAGAAATACTAGTTTTGGACGTCACGTGGCCCAGATTATTATTAATCCTCCCGGAGGGGAGAATATACGAATTTCATGAATTATTCATGAAATATAGACTTCTATTATATATAAAATAGAATATCTAGATATTATATGAAATGAAATTGAAAATCAGATGTTGTCTCATTTGTTTCAATTAAAAGGCCTAAATGAGAGAATATATTTTGGATTTAAAAATACCGCCTTTTCTGTGTGACCCTAGTGATTAACTGGAGCTCCTTTTTCTATGCGGGAGAAGAGAACCGGCGCTCTCGCGTGCTCGTTACAGGAGCGCCCTGTGGTTGTGAGTCTTGCCAGATTGTTTGTGAACAGTTGATCGAAACGTAATAACTTCATTACAAGATCACAGGTGGCAAACTTAAAAAACAGCCTTAGCCCTCACAACCAAGAAGGAACAAGCTAAGTCCGTATTTAATATTAAACTGGACATTATTCTAAGTAGATCTAAACTTCCCCTTTTCATAATTCCAAAGAAAATTAACATTCCCACATAAATTCTTGTTGTGCAGAAATCCTCCAATGAACTTCCTGAGTTCATGTTTCTTGAAATTTTCACTGTGTCATGATACAGTCCTCAATATTCGTCTTAATGGTGCTATAAATATCCCCACCCACCCCGTAATTCGTACAGAACTTACTTCAATAAATTACCGTACTTCGTCGTCAGGTGTTATGACTTTACACCCCCAAACTCTCATCGTTCAATTCCCCCTGAAGTGATGTTTTCATCCGTGTATTCCTGATTAAACTCCTTACCCACATCCACTTGAAATGAATCCGTAGTCTAAGCGACTGGTCTAGCCCGAGTCGTATCTGGATTGATGTGAGGATTCAAATACAGCCGAATTATTTGTGGGTAAGGCCTATTCACAACCAGACGAATCTTCCTGCGACTTGCAATCTGGCATAGAGTCCCCCTTTTCTTCTTCGATAGAGGAGCATCGTCTTTGTCCGAGTCACTCCAGTCCTCAGCTGGATCGCACGAGTCTTCTAAACTTCGCTTCTTTGAAGTTTTTGTTGACGGGGAGTCAATTTCTCGTGGTGGAGCATGAGGGTCACGGCGAGCTTTTATACTGTCTTGTGCAGTATCTGGAGACGGTGCAAGAGGAGATATGCTGTCCTCGTGGGTTCGCCGTGGGATTTTATCCTTCTGCGCATTTTTCGCAGCTGGTCGGTGCAAATGCCCTGTTTCCGGGGTGGAAACAAATGACGGGGGAGTAGGATGCTGCCCTCTTGCTGGGGCTGTGCAGATACCGAGGAAGATTCGACATTAGCACCAAGTCCAGGTGGTGTCGATGGAAAAACTAGTGTTTCTCCGATATTGTTCACCTCCGGTCCTGGGGTTTGGGTGGATATACAGCCATGCAAGCTGCGGAAGTATCTTACTGGTATTGGATGCTTGGACTTCAATATCAGATTCCATAGCCTGAGCCAAAGCGTAGCTTTTGAGAATTGCCTTTGCTTTACCTCGGAATCAATTCGCTTGGGTGGCAGGGGTGGCAATGGGGATTCTGTATCCTCATCCTCATAAAATAGAGAATTGATAAATCCAGCTCGATTTAAAATCTCTCGAATAGCCTCTAAATCGAAGTCTGAGAAGGGTGTTAACTCTCCAGCGCCCGTTTGCAGGAAACGTCGGTAACTCTCCTTTTCGTCTCTGTTGTCGTCCTTGATGCCATCCCAAATATCCTCTTCGGTGTTGTTTTCAATATAGTCCTCGCTCGCCTCCTCGAAGTACTTCCCGAAAGGGTCCTTATTGTTATCTTTCTTGTCTTCCTTGTACTTTATGTTAAGGAACTTGGCAACAACTTCGGAGGTCTTCTTCTCAATTGAATTAATCCCCTGAACTCTGAGTGCTTTATCAGCTAGTTGGAGTGTAGGCAGACCTTCGTGAAACACTGGATTGGTTCTATATTTATTGACCTTCCCCCTTAGGTTCTTGATGGGATCATCAGTATCCAGGGTCTTAGGGCACTTCTCGAGAATAACATCATTGCCCCCTGGAGTGGACACCAACTTATTGTGGTCCCAAATGTACTTCTTTGGTTTGGTGATAGCATTGGGAATCGCTTCAGGGGAAACATTCTTCTTCCGACGAGTGCTGAATCGTGTGCTGGCGGTCAGTTCGGAGG
>LLCD01000712.1:0-15417 GCA_001414355.1 Hymenoscyphus salicellus
CCCGTATGCTATGATAGATTTTATCGTCAGTAAGATGTCCGTTTCGCATAATTTCTAGTATTTTACCTGTCGGAGAGAAATGGCCTTAATTCTTACCATCTGATGACCCTAATTGAAACCAATAATGCCGTGGTATGGACTGGATGCGTAGATTTCCTTGTGTTGAGAGACACAATACTCGTCGGGGCCGTAAGAATTTCTGGTTCAAAGCATAATTTGGGTGCTAAACGCCGATAGTACAGTACAAATCTACGCTTTGACCCAGAAATACTTACGGCCCGCACGAGTAGCACGAATTGTCGACTTACCGAGGTACTAGTAAGTCAGTGAAACGGTATACCTGGGAACGGAAGAGATAGCTTATCACCACAGTGAGGTAGTTCTGGGTTGAAAGTAGTAATTTAGGCACTCAAAAATGTCCGGGATGGGGTGGACTCTCGAATCATGATTACTGGTGAAGTATAGATCTTGCAACCTCAAATAAGAAACAGCCTCTCCCATCCCCGCCTAACCAATCGTCTGATACAGCCAACCCCCACCTCACCACCTCCACAAGAAAAAAGCCCAATTAAATTCCGAATTAATAAATTATGTAATATCGTAGATTGAAGATACCAAGTAACAAGGATCATAACAAGAAAACAGATCTTCCACCCAAAAAGTGCAATGTCGCTCAATCCCACTCAGGCCTAAAAACTAACCAATGGACTCAAGGTCCTGAGTTTCCCAAGCCCCTTTCATCACGTGTCCTAGTGCGTTCCTATATGCGACAACACCCTTCCATGCTACCCAAAGCACATTGTAATACTCGTATTTCTCGCCTTCCAGGAATTCTGGCCGTTACTCGGAATCCCACCCAGTAAGCCGTGCAGGGCACCAGCCAGGCATCCCTCCAATGAAATAGCCAGCTGAGATTGAAACAAAGTCACAAACCATCAACTCATTGAATCTATCGAAAGCCTGTGTTGTTATGTGAGATGGCTCGTTTTGTAGTAGTAGCGCGCCAATCCAGTTCCCATTTTTGTCTCGTATGGAAGCAGTCTGCTCAGTACTTGAATGTTCATGTTTCAAAGACAAAAGTACTCTTGTAGTCTTGCCACAAAGTAATGTATCGGTGTTGGGTTCCTGTATTTGGGCTGAGTCTGGGTGTAAGTCGTGGTAGGTGGGTATGGGATGCCAAAACTCAGCAATGGAATCGCACTCGTGTTTGTAGAGGTAAGGGTGAGGAAAATCCAGATAACAATACTTGTGCGATCTTTGTTTTTCTGGCGGTTCGGTAAAACTCAATCGTGCCCAGCCTGGCGGGGGCCTGTCTTCTTCTCTTGCCGCTGCCGCAATTGCTTTTAACTCTTGCATCCAGCTTTGGGGTTGATAGATAGGTCCCCTTTCTGGGGTGCCCCATTTTATCGAATGCCACTAGATAGTTGGTACAACCTCTTGGGAGGTTGCATTGACTAAACGCGGAAACATTTGTCTGATATATTGACCAGTTCCGATCTCCCAAGAATGGCAGTCCAAAGTACATTTCCATGCAGCCCATGATTAGGTGGGGAGGCCTAACTCTGTTGCTTCTTTGGTTTTCACTGAGGAAATTCTCCGTTCGCATTGATCATTTGTAATATTGGGCTGCCAGCAAAGAGCAGCATCAAGAAACAACAAAGGCAATCCACGAATAAAACGATCATGGAGCGTTTGGCTCATGGCCGTCATAATACCAGCAAAAGCAAAGATTGCATCTTGTGGATGTGTAAACCCCCTCAAAGTGTATTCTTTGAAAATCTGGTCATAATGACATAAAACAGGAAAAGGACTAGAGAGGTTGGCTTTGAAATCTCTGCCGTCGAAGAGAAACTCGGGTAAGTCTCCTATGGCTCCCTGGCTATGATCAGAATCGTCATCAACGTCTTCCTCCACGGTACCGCACGCGCAAAATCCAGTCAACCCCACCCCTGCCTGAATATACAAGACCTTTTTGAGAAGAGTTCTTCTCGAAATATCCATGCTCTTTCCTCCCATTTTGTCTTTCCGCCCCAACATTTCCTAGTTACCACATAGTCATATCGCTCCCTCGGTGTGAAAACGAAATCTTGTTTAGAACTGTTTCTAGGCTCAGCTTTGTTTCGTAAACCCCGGAGGCCATGATTGGCGTCTTCTCCTTTCTGCGCAATAATTGTGATGACAGCTCCGGAGTAAAGCGAGGCCATTTGAGTGATCTCATTTTGTTTGGTTTGGAGATCATCTTGCACAATGTAGAGAGCATCAACCCACAAGTAGCGCTCTTCCAATGATTCTACCGTTGCGATTGCATCTAGAATGGTCTGTGGTATTCCCAGATCTTTTGGACTGGCAAGCGCAAAGTCTCGCTGTAATTCAACGAAGTTGACCCACATAGTTTTGAAAAAGGAGTTTCTCTTCAGACGGTTCTTTTATTCCGACTATCGCAGATTCGTTTCCAGTGAAGAAATAGCTTTTCGTCAATCCAGCTTCTATCCATGCGTCTTGCCTTAGGTTTAACAGCATCTTCAACGTACCCAGGTTAAACTAGAGAAGTAGGCAAGCGCATCAACTCAACACTGTCATTCGCAAGGACCCCGGTGTCGCAGTGAGGTGTAATCCAGATTGAATCTTCGAATCCTGCCAAGTGAACATCTCTCATGTCTGGCCTGTCTAAAATCTCGCCAAAGTATTCTCGAAGAGCAACGGTATGTATGCTGCATGCTGAAGAGTTCATTATATTCTCAAAGCTAAATTTTGACCGTTCTTGACCGCTGGTTTTTGTGTTGAACTTTACAAACTCGGTACAAAATTCACACTATGTTATAAATCATAGTCAACAACGAATGGTTTACTCTAGGGGTGGAATAGGAATAAAGTCGTACCTTTTATCTATGGGCTCTGTGTTAGACATCTTTATTGAAGTATTGTTTGATTCAATTTGTATTTGGGTAAAACAATTCGCGAAGTACTTGCGATTTTCAATCTTCTCTTCTTTCCAGCGTGTGTGTTTGATTGTTGATCTATAATGAAGAAAAAGTCAACAATTTGAAGTGCGGGGTATTATGTGTAACATCTAGAAGCGCAGTGTTATATTTGCCTAAATTCAACACTTAGTATGATGAACTCAAGAAGAATTCGAAAAGACGGCAACGAAAAGAAAAGTTCAGACCTTGATATTTACTACATAGTATTTTCGATACGAAATTGAGTATGCAGATCCGTAAATTAGTAAACTGCTGAGCGGAACTCATATTTGGCCCCCAAATCTGTAACTCGCATGGTAGGACAAGCTATATTGCTTGGTGGGAAGAGACGACTCTTGTGGACTTAGGAATCGTAAGGCTTAGTTTCATTTAGATGAAGCTTGGTTACTAGCCGTCTACCTATTTTAAGACTCTACGTCATCTTCAGTATGTCCAGCTGGCCAACGACTGCCGCCGAGGCAAACTCGCCAAAATCTTTCACACATGGGTTCAAAGCCTCTATCAATAGAGGGCTATTTTCGGAGAATGTCGTCTCTACTGCAGCCACATGGAACTCGTCACGAACAGCAAATCAAGATTATATGGTAAACACCAAGTGTCTTGATGCTGTGTCAAAGTCCCAGCTTGAATCGCTGGGTTATGTAGTAGATTCCAGACTCTTGCCTCTACACTATGGACACATTGACAGCACATGCGTTCGAGAAGTGGTTTGCATATTATTTTTCTGGCCAAGTATTTCCCTCGTATCCCCTTGATGGAGTTGCGCAACCGAATCCTGAAGGTTCCATGCAGCTATCAGCACTAGAGGACAAAATAAGGCTCAGAAATAGCTCACTAAAGGATATTAGCGAGACATATCAAACCATAGCTGATTCTTTAACATCATATATTCGTCAAAACGGCGAAAAGAACTTCTCGGAACCAGCTGTTGGCGAAGTGCTCGTTAACAAAACCTTCATCCATGTACGATGGGAATAGTTAATTTTCCCAGCAGTAACAGTTGGTCTCGCAGTATTTTTCTTCTTCAGAATAGTTTTCATCGCGATTGCTATGCGACAGGATAAGCGAGGATTTGCCTGGAAAAGCTCGATATGGCCTTTGCTCTTTGCTGATATTAAACCGGTCATGGAGGGAGTCAATGAGATTAAAGATATGGAAAAGAAAGTAGATGGTTTAAGTGCTGAGTTGGTGTGGAACAATGGCCGCTGGATCTTTTTGACAAATTCTGATGAACTCAAACGTAAGGGTGTGGTATTGGGGTAGTTAGCTTTATTTCTTCACATTCAGAGGCGCAGCTTAAAATTCGGTCTCGTGGACTCAAATGCTCTCATGGCATAACAAAACAGTTACATCGAGCTCGAGACCGCTCAACGTGCTATAGTTAGGTTTGTGCAATCACTCTAGAAAACTGGTACGCCCCAAAAGTAAATTTATCTGTATATCTTCAACCATATTCGAGTCAGTCGATCACTAGAGTCATAATATTGCGACATGCAACAACCTTTCTCAACCACCAAACTTAGCTCCTGGTGAACAGAAGAAGCGGCAGTAAATAGCTTCGCACCAACCTCCCTAGCAGTCGTTCTAAAATTTCAGGGCAATGTAAGTAAATTGTCCCAGAGAATTAGGAAATTTCGCACTATTAACCTAGATAGCTAGAACAATTGTTATTAATTACCCTACAAAGTGAGAACAATGAGCTAGGGAGGCAGGTATGAATCTTTATTTACTTTCACTGTTTTTGTCCACCGGTAGCTTCTTCTCATATTCCTCACTTCTCGGTAAATTTCTAGCTACCTTGTAGTCATAGAACATACTTTAAATTAAGACGCTCGAGCTCAATTATACGGAAGCTAATTAGGTAAAAAGTGCTAGCTGAACGACTATTTCCTGGAGTCCCAATATCCCGATATACAACAAAGCCTCAAATATCGACCTAAATAGGCTAGCATGCGACTTCTTAACCTTCCTAAAAACTTGCAGCAGTAAGAGAACATTTCATTGTTCAAATACAGCTAGAATCCTCCTGGAGTTAACTCTTGGTTACTCAATTGCTTGACTCACTCCCGCCACCTCACTTCCGCTGCTCCACCAAAAAATACACTCCCTCAGAATTTAAATAAGAAGGTACTGAGGTACACCAAAAGCAATCAACTATTGAATTGGAAATTGTATCCACTGCAATCAGTCGCGAAAATTGCTCTTTCCAACCCTTTACGAAGCAGAGCGGAATCACCCCTTGCAAATCTTGGTTTAAATGGTTCGGAGTGGCGGAATATTCATTGGTGACCCGAATGCATTCGGAAATTGGTGTGATGACAGGATCATTGTAATTTGATGAAATTGAGGGGAGAATATTTGAGCTTCCATGATTTGTGGTCTTCACCTTCCAAAAACTCAGTCGTACATCACCTCAACAAATAATATCTGCAAGCATAAGTCACGCTAACTGTTTACCTCAATCTAAAAGAGCTGTAGGCTCGAAGGATCCACGTCTGTGGCTGTGCTTGTGTAATCCCAACAGTCACATGTTGGTTTCTGCCTAAAACATTTTCTCCGGATCTCATAACTTAACCCACACAACTATCTTCGCTCTTTCTGGCTACAAGAATGAGTTATCTTTTATCGACAACCGGGGTGGTGTCAGAAGATGGATCTGATGATGGACGTTACCAGGATCATTCTTTTATGGCCTCATCATTTATGTATGCGAAATTCGAATTCGCTTCAGATGTACGAACATTTGAAAGGGTTTGGAGCAAAACATGATGCTCTGGAGGATATTACCAAAACAACACCGCTGGAGACTCAACTCTTTTCAACACAGCAGCCCAGTGTAGAGTGTTTGGAAGGAGTGTGGAAAGATTACCAACTATGCATGAATTCCGTGGAATATTTACACATCATGTTGCTGTTAGCTACCGAACGTATTTCAAATCAGGCTAAGGAAAGCTATTTAGCGGTGTTTAAAAATCTACTTTGCTCAACAGACTTGGGAAAACACGTAGATCGTCCCCTGGCAAATGGGATAACATCACTTCAGCTGGTATCAGTCTTTTTGTACCCTACGCTAGTTCATATCTTGCTCGAAGCTGGTGCTGATGCCAAACTTCCCATACAAGTTGAAGGGTCGTGCGTCTATCCACTAGAGATTGCTTGCGCTGCTGGTAGAGTGATTTGGAGAACACAAGTGGATAGCATCTTAACAATGGCACAACGGGAAAACGCCATTGAGGTTGCAACCACTCTGTTGCAGTGGAGTGAAGCGAGGTCTAGCAGTCATTTTTGGGGCATCACCAAACTCCATCTCGCTTCGCATATGTCAATAAAGATTGAAATTGGTCGACTTCGTCTTTCTCCCTCTCAACCCGAACCAAAAGGTTCTTGGCCTGGTATTCAATATGAGCGAGTTAATAAATTATTAGATTGACTACAAGGAGAGAAACAGGTCTTAGGACCTGAAGCTATTTGAAATTGAGTAAGCCGCACGTGATCCATCACATTCACTATCCGCTTGATCGATAACTCTGCCTTTTAGCGTATATACCCCTGTATTAGTCACGTGAGAAAACAGTATGGGTGGGTACATCAAAACAAATAAATAATGTAAACAACCCATAATAGGTACCGGGAAGGAAACAGACAACATATGGATGTATTATATGTAATATTACCCTTTGTAAAGAGGGCAATTGCTTTGATTTCCATGTTAATAGCTGAGAAAATATCAAAAGCTTCAATTTTTTGGAGGGTCACGAGAATCTCGCTTAGACCCGCGCTAAAAGGCAGAGCTCGTTTCGTTCAAGGGAATACAAAAGTGAAAATCGTCACATGTGCCCGAATCTAGACCAGAAATTGATCGAGACATCTGATTTGTTATCATATAAATGGGTATAATATTAGATTCGTGAAAAGAGGTCTTTGTAACTATAGCCTACCCAAAATTCAGTCGCCTTCCCAGTTTGCGGAAGCCCTCTCCAATCCTAGAAGATCTATTTTTACGAGCTTCCGACTCGACAGACGCAATATGCAACGCTTGGAGGCGATCTTCAAGCTCCTTACACCTTTTCGAGGAAGGTCCTTGGACGGTTGTATATCCAGACAGTGCTTGACTGTACATTCCCTTTGCTATCGTTATACGTTCAGTCACCAAATAGAGCTCACCGAGGTTGAACATCGTCTTCAATGCTGGCGTGTATGAGGTCACTTTTACCGATTCCAGCGTCTCATATCCTTGCAGCGCACGAATGTACAACGGTTCAGCTTCAACTAGCTTGCCTTGGTCCGCGAATAGACGCCCTAAGTTGTTAACTGCCTCTAACGTTAATGTGTGCTTTGGCCCAAGTGTCTCCTCGTATGCATTTAATGCTAGCCTGGTCGTTTTTTCTGCCTCGGCTAGCTTCTGTTGCATCCTGTACAGCTCGCCAAGATTACATACTGTACCCAGTGTCGATGTGTGCTTTGGTCCAAGTGCCTCCTCGTAGCCTTGCAGCGCCCGAGTGTACATCGCCTCCGCCTCCGCCAGCTTGCCTTGGTCGGCGTAGAGCAAGCCTAAATTATGCAAAGCCCATTCCACTCCTTCTATATCCACATTTTGTTCAATTATCGCCTGCTCTTGCCTGATAGCATGCTGAAGTAGCCGCCGTTGTAATATCCACGAGTCTCTTTCATCTCTCATAGGAACCTTCGAAGCAACGCAACATAATGCTAGCCGTGCAAGACCCTCATCCCGCTCTCTGTTAAGCACAGATACCGTCCATGCGTGCACACAGCTGTGTACGCTATACCCTCCAGACTCGAATTGCTGTTGAAGATCCCAATTTGGATCAACCAGCCCGAAGCTACATAGGAGAATAACGGCCTTATTAAAGTCCAGCTCGTCTCCCGCGAGCTCCTGTATCCATCGATTGTCTGAGGAGTTTGCATGTCGAAGGAGTTCGAACCATACATCCTGTCGATCAAAGTATGCCCACAGCTTAAGCAGGCTTGCCGACGCCGGATTTTGTTGTTGGATCCGATCGAAGGTGATCTGCCATGTCGTGTACAGTGAGCGATCTTCATAGGACTCTAGTTGTGGGCTCGTCCTCTGGAGCTTCAACCATGATGTCTTATATACCCGAAGATAATCCGACAAGTTCATCGACCCGTGCTTCAGGTATACACCTGCCGTGGACAGAGCAAGAGGCAGGCCGTCCAGTTCTGTAACAAGCTTTACAGCGCCAGGGTCTATCTTGTTAGTGTTATCTGAAAAGTTATATGATAAATGACTTACCTTTTGCAATATCCTTCCGTCTCGACGTGTTCGATAGGATCTCAATGCCCTCATTAATATCTAACAACTTCTGAACATGGATGTCACTACCTTGGCTAACTTGCGAGGACCGTGTTGTTATAATGATTGAGCCCTGGTCAGAGTGGGGAAGGAATTGGCGTATATCAACTGCTAATCGATCGAGGTTGCTAGGTATCTTAGGGTTGTCGTAATTATCATAGATCGTTAGCCAGCCTGTATTTTCCTGCAGATCAAGCCAGGCCTTGACCGCGTATACTACTTTGTCGAGGTCGTCCAAGTTTACGCTAGCAAGTAAACTAGTCGAAGGATGATACTTCAACACCTGCTGAGCGATGTCTCGAAAGCTAAGCTTGAGAGAATCCTGATCGTTTGCATTTAACCAGAATATCGCTGTATATTTCTCTTTATGTCGCCTGACATATTCGATCGCTAGCTGAGTCTTTCCGATTCCACCGAGACCATATAGGACGACACGGGTTCGATTACTGTGACCATAAAGCAGCTCGTGCATCTTCGAGAGCTCTTTCTCTCTAGCAACAAACTGTACAGCTTCAGGAAATGACGCGAGGTTGAGCCCTACAGAAAACTGTTTGAAATCGATACCTATGCCGGTTAGTTTTATTACTTCAAGTAGCAATAGCCAAACAATGAGCTTACCTTTATACAACTTGTAGATCTCTTCCTCAAGCCGCCTAAATGCCTTGTCTCTTCCCTCCCCGTAATTTAGCACCATCGAGATATCGAAGACCCCAATTAAGCAGTAGGCTTCATCCTCTTCCATCGTAGTTTTACGGCGCTCTACCCAGGACCTCCGCTCTTTGATACTGAAATGAAGTAATGCATTGCCTCGGAGAGCATTTTTCACAATGCCTGTGATCTCATATATTATAGACTCAAGCGACAACTTGCTCCCAAGTGGCTCACCCTCTGAGCTGAAGAAGTCTACCCGCTTAGGCGCGATAAGCTCTTGAAGTGTCCAACCTCGAGTAAACCATCGACTCTTCCTTAAAGACTCTTCCCATACCCTCTCGTCACCCGCTTCGGTGTCGGATTTAGAGACATCCGAAAGATAAACGTAGCAGCACACTGCATTTTGATACCACCGAAACATGGAGTTGATTGCTGCGCTAAGCTCAACGGCATTCCATCTGTTGATACAGCAGGTGTCTACCCAGAAGTATTGCAGTCCATTAGCGGCGGCCTGCTTCGCGCAGAACTGTATCTTCTCCCACCCAGCCTTGCCCTTCCCTGTGCCGGCTTCTATGTTTTGAAAGCTAACTTCTTCCTTTCCCCAAGTGTGAGAAAGTATCGCGTAGGCAGGGACATCGCCGCTAGTGGTTTCGCGAAAGACAATCTCGCCATCGGGTTTCCGCTGCAAGAGGCGTATATGAGCCATAGTGGAGGTTCGCGAGCAATCTCAGGTCTACGTAACTTGCGCGACCTATTTCGGCATATCGGCACAAGGTCTACCATTCAAAGGTCGATAGAATTGAATCAGATGTCAAAGGATTGATCGTGAGGAGATTATAAAGTGGTGGTCGCAGGCGCTACCCACGAGGCTGCATCGTGGCGCAGGCTGGCTGATAACTTGCATAGCAAAGACAGACACGACGCGGAGTGACGCTTCACTTCATTTATTTCATTAGAAGGCTTAAGTATTGCAGACTGGATCTTAGGACAATTTGCTTATTTCGGTTGGTTCAAAGTTGACACTTGTGGCATCCAGAGTATGTTGTATAATTTGCTAAGGTGGGTGTAAATACAGAGCTTTGTTTAGCATAAATTCTGCTAACCCAATATTCTTTAGCGTGGATGCCGCTATAAAGAGCTATCCTTGGCCAGCATAAAACACCACCACCCTTCTACTCTCGGTCGGACTCGCTCATTCTATTCACACGAGGCTGATTGTCTTCTAGTGCCTTATATGGATTTTATTGATATTACGCTTTACATATTATGCCTCCGAAATTCAAATATCTGGCGGTACTTACGATATAACAGGGGGGTGAATATCCGGTATCAGATTATACGATGAGCAAACCGATCACCATCACGACACAAACGCTCAGATTGCGCTCGTTATTATAAAATCCTGTACATAGCCTGCTAGAGAATCATTGGATGTTTTATATAGAGAAACAAATTAACGAGGTAGAATACAAGATATTGATTTGTCATTTTCGTCTCGGCACACAGTGCGTCTCGCTACGTGGGGACAGACAGTAATAGAGATTGAAAAAGAGAACAAATATATAAAAGTAATTTAAATAGGTTGGAAAAAACTTCATCTCCTCTCGTCCTGAAATCAGTAGTATAAGAAAATAAAGAATCATGGTATCGTTAACAACCCCGCTTGCTCACTCGCTCGCTCGCTTCCTCCGTGCTGCTGCGCTCGTCATTTCTGACTTCAACAACTTTCAATCCTCACGGACCAGCCACCCAAATTCTATATCTCCAAATCATCTAACACACACCCCCGCCCCCGGGAGAAAAAAAGAAGATACACCATATAAACAAGAAATCAAAGCAAGATAAAAAACCACCAAAGGTCTCTAATACCCACTATCCCAAACATCATCAGCAACAAGCTCCTGCACAGGCGCCTTCTTCTGCTGCTTCTTCATTATCTTCCGATCCTCCTTCGTCACCAACCTCGGCGTAACAGGAATCATAGGCGTAAAAGGCTGATAAAAAGGACTATAAGGAACCGCACCCGCACTCCAAGGAGTCTTCAACCCCCCAGTCATAGGACCACTATGTTGCGGTCCATTTCTCTCCAAAACCGTCGTTTTAGTAGCTGGTTTGAAGGAAGGAGATTGGAGGGCTGGAGACTCGAATTGTTGGCGGAAAGGAAGGGTGCGGGAGGATACGTTTGTGGAGGGGGGGTTGGAGGCTGTTGGGATGGGGTGGGGAGCGGATTTTTTGGAGGGAGGAATGGTGAGGGGAGTTTGTGAAGGTGCGGAGGGGTTGGAGGTTGGATCGTAGGATTTTGTGGAGGTTTGGGAGGGGAAGGGACGGTGGCGGGTGGAGTTTCCTGGTCCGTTGGGGCCGTAGGGGGCGAGTTGTTCGGCGATGCTGCGGGTTGGAGAGCTGGGTGAGATGGAGGAGTTGTTTCGGGAGTGCGTGTAGGGGATTTGGTCTGTTGGGACTGGTGGGGGTGGTTTATAATATTTCGGTGAGAGGGGTTCGCAGTCGGAACCGCCATCTCGAGGGAAAGTTGCGGATTTTGGTGTTGGTAATGGAGAGGAGATTTGTAGTGGTTTGTTTGATTTCCTTCGTGGGGATTTAAGTACCGACATTATTGAAGAAGCTCGTGATTTCGTAGACTTGTTATCGTCAATCGTAATTGCAGATGGTCTTCGCGAACCCCGCTGTGGTGCTGGTGTAGGCATTTGCGCAGGTCTTTGCAATGCCGCTGGGGGAGGCATCTCCTTTGGACTCAACCCTGCAGCTTTTGCATCCTCCTGCTCCATAACATGGGCATATATATCCTCCAAGTTTCTGGCCGCCATATCTCTATCCTGCTGCACAATTCGACTATCGACGTACGGATCGGTTCCTGGCGGGGTAATAGGCGATCTATTGACAGCCGGGAAAACGTAAGGGTTTCTCTCGTCTTTTTCTGGTGATGGCCAAGAGAAGTTCCTCGGGCTTCCGGGTCCTTTGGTGGGTGATATTGGTGATGGGTCTATGGAAAGTTGTTTATGGGGCGCTACCATTTCCACATCCAACACTATTCGGGGTTGTTCCAACAATGCCCGCCGGGCTTTTCGACCACAGAATATCAAGACGAGACCAACGACACAAACGCAGAATAGATATGCGCCAACGATGCCACCGATTTGGACTGGAAGGAGAGCTTTATCTCTGCTTGCGCCGGCGGAAAAGGGAGGGCCGTTTTCGGGTGAGGGAGCTGGACTCAGGTCGATTCCCAAAACTCTGGCTTGAAGCTTCTTGGGGATGGAGAAAGCAGTTGTGGATGAGGAAGCAAAACAGAACACATGAAGTGCTTTCATTAAGACTGACTCATGGCCCTTTTGCATTGCTTCTGCCTCGTCAGGAGTCGGGAGGCATTAGAAGCTCCTGGGTCCAGGCTACGAAACGTATCTTGATACAAGAATGCTGCGGAGGCGAAAGGCAAAGGCATCGTGGGCGGCTGTGGGCGATATGCGTATGATATACCAGAAATTCCTTGCCGGAGCTGCATGCTGAGGTTGGGCGGTAGTGAGCGTTGGGAGCTTGCCATTGGGTGAAGGGTAGTGAGGGAGCCGGAGGGGGGGCTGCAGTGGGTGGCAGTTGGGTGGAGGGGAGTTGTCCGGGTCAGGAACGTGCATATGGGAGTAACCCAAGAAGGACTCGATTGGGACCAGAATAGAGTCGGCAATAGCAAAGGCTGGCAGCTGCGAGGGATGTGAGGGGTGTGATGGGACAACAAGCAAGCGAGGGTGTCGAGAGGTGCAGATGGTGGCTGGAGATGGCGGCGGATAATGCTGGTAATGCACCCTCGTGCACCCCCATCCGCACTCATCCTCGGGTGTTCCCCTCATTGCAGCAATTCTCGCCTAATGTCACGCTGGTTGGATGACATTTAAGCGCTGGCTGGGATGTCAATAGATCCACTATAAAGGCGATTGGCAGGCAGATCCTTCTTCCCTGTCCGTGCACCCATCACATTTTCCCCCGCTGTCAATAAAATGCGGCCATTCTCACCGTCACTTCCAATCCCCGCCCTCTCCTCTCATTGACATTCATGCGCCCCCAACGGACGAGGAAACATTCATGGTCTGCACCTGGCTCTTCACCATACACGATTTGTGATCATCCGTGCCCATCACGTCCTAGTCGCTGACGAGATTGTGATGAAGAATCTCATAAGTCGGAATCCCCTCCTTTTCCTAATTCGGCTATTATCGAATGCCGCAAAAGAGACGCTACGGCAGGATGACTCCAGTGATCATTGCTTGCTGCGGGTTGTATCTTGTGGGGTGCTGATGTTAAGTCGAAATCAAGCAATCGCGTGCACGCAAAGTGGATCTCGTGGTGTTTGGGCCTTGGTTCCGTTGCTTCAATTTGTGATGGGCAATCCATTGATCGCCAGACGGCGCTTATGTTGGTACTGCGTCAATTTTGGTTGCCCCCAACTTCTGGGTTCCATTGGATTGCAACTGAAACTGGCTGAAGAAATCTCACAAGTGTTCCGACTTCGGCTGGGTTCTGGGAGTAAGCCTGGATGTTCAGGTGACAGCGTGTTTTTTTCTGGTGTCATCGTTGCGTCGCTGGCAGGAAGATTTCGACTTGGTCTGAGATTGGATGAGAGTTCGTCCCATTAATATCCAAATTGGAATCTAAGTTATGCTTCCGTCCTTCGATCATTGCATCCGAACCGCCGTTTCACTCTTCAGATCGAGTCAGTCGGACGTTTGATTCCCGCGCTGCATACTAACTTTATTACTAAAGTATCCTCAAGATCAAAGTCAAATCACGCGAGCAGAATCGCTTGGCGAAGTTGATGATTAAGAGGGATGGGCTTTTCATGAATAATGTACATTTATTCTCCGAGAGCTTTCAGGAGAATAGGAAAAACCAACTTCTCAATTGTCGTAGGTGCATTCGTATAATGGGTTGAATTGTAAAGAGTTTCGAGGGCAATGGATTTGGAGGTGCACTCGGAGCAACTCTCGGGATTCTAGTCCTGGTTTTCAAGTCAAGGACATTATTTATTCCTCTCATCCTCAGGTCCTTCAGGAAAACAAACAAACCAAAGCAAATGACGATGAGGGATCATTCGTACCCTCTCATCCCCTACTTAAAAACCTTAGCCCTTGCCTGCAGATTATCCCATGTTTTTGACCTTTCAAGGCAACAGCACAAAACTATGTCGGGAAACGAGTACTTCTCCAAAGAAATAAGAGAAAAGAAACCTACACTCAGCATCAACCCCTCTCCAATCTACGAAGCACCTACACATACCCTTAACCCTCTTTCTCTCTATGCACATGACAGCCCTTCTATTTTCGACAACAAACAAACGATCGACGGTAATTCATTGCTTCCCTTTCATTTTCCTACCGCTTACTTCCCGTCTTCAGGCAAGCTATTACTTCCCCAGGCAATATGCCTCAAAATAACATCCCGTCTTTGTTTCTCATGTCTCCCACAAAACATGGTGGCAATACCCTCCAATTACACCGGTTTTCTAGTGGAGTGGAAGTTGTCGATTTTAATTGTATATCTCCTTCATTCTCAAGTAGATATTCTATGTTTCTCCGGCTTGAATTTCTCATTTTTCACTTCTGAATGTCGGTGCGCTTTCCTCTAATTTTCTTGCACGCGTTCTTTGCTTCTTGTTAGGGGAGACAAGATCTGAGGAACTCTATAAAACTTCCCATAAGATGTTATCATGTGCTCCCCTTGACAGTCACTTTTCAGGCTACTTCACTTTTCCTCTTTGTTCTTGTCCCAAATACTTTTTTCAAACCCCACTTCGAAATCCAGCGTTCCTCATCCCCCAATCCTCAATTCATGTTCCTCCCAAACTCGAAATTCCTGTCAGTCCCGTAGGACTAGAGATAAATACACATGATCCAAAGCTATAATCCCGCAGCATTGGTGCTCAACAGTACAGCAATCAAAATCCATGGGTTTTGTCAAACTGGGATCATCCCCCCTACCTCCTGGAAATACTGTAGTATTTACTCGATTCGAGGTCAGAGGAGTCGCCCGATTCGGAGAAGTCGCTATTATCGCTATTACCGCTATTCGCAGATCCGCCATCGTTTACGTACGACGCTCGCTTTCCAGGAGTCTTTTGGTCAGCTTTCTCAAGGGCTTTTGCGGCTCTCGAGCCTGGTGGTGGAGGATAATTTGGATCATGATTTACACCGTAATGTGTCTTTATCTCGCACTGGATTGCCCTCCCTCTTGTCACCTTAGAGATCTTTAAAGATTCTCTAAAATCCTCCCACTCACTCTCACCTGCAATATTTACTTTCAAAGGATTACTCTTTGCACCCCAGGCGGCTAACCATACTTCAGAATCCTAAAGTGGCAACGAGAACGATGAAGAACGCACATTTGAACGAATAATTTAGGAACGAGAGCATGAGGACGATTGCTGAGCAATGACTACTTGGGTCTTAATTT